>JAJJLH010000269.1:0-29385 GCA_023806865.1 Isotricha sp. YL-2021a
AAAAATATTTATAAATATAAGATGTAGTATATCAAATTATCATATTTAATTTATAATTGTCTTTATTGAAAATTGAAATAAATATTTGAGATAGTTAAAAATTAATAATAAAAAAAATATCTCTAATTTTTTGCTATATAGAAATAGTTAGGAAAAAAAGAATATATAATTCAAATTTTAATAAATTAAATAATGGAAAATTTAATAAAAAAAAATCAATCTATAATTATTTCCTAATAAAAAAATATTAGTAGTAATTATGAATTAAAAAATAATCAAACAAAATAAAAATTCAGAACAAAATTAAAGAAATTAATATTAAAAAAGATATAAAAAATTAATAACATATAAAATAAAAAAATAAAAAAATAAAATAAAATATTTTGTTTTAAAAATGAATAATAAAAAAATACAAACACATTCAGCGAAAACATCAAAAATTAAAGAAAAATATTTTGGAAAAATAGGATTACCAAACTTAGGAAATACATGTTATGCAAATTCAGTAATCCAAGTATTAAGTCATATTTTTCAATTATCAATTTTTTTAATGAAAGGAGAATATAAAAAATTTATAAACAAAAATAATAATATGGGTTCAGGAGGAAAAATAGTTACAAAATTAGCAAATTTAATTCAAATTCTTTGGACAAATAAAGATGTGGTAATTACAGAGTTTAAAATAAATGATCAATTAAAAAAAGCATATTATTACGATCAAGAAAAGGCATATGAAATAAAACAAGCAATGATATATTTATTAGATTCAATATCAAAAAATAATATTTTATATACTGGATATGAACAACATGATTGTATTGAGTTTATGATTTATTTAATTGATATTATACATGAAGATTTAAATCAAGCTGATAAAAAAAAAATTTCTTCTATTCAATTAAATAAAGGTAATATTGAAGATGTATTAAAATATAAGTTGGAATTATTTAAAGGATATAATGATTCTTTTATTTTTAAAATTTTTTATGGGATATTTCAAATTGAAACTACTTGTTGTGAATGTTTTAATTCTGAATATAATTTTGAATATTTTAATTTTGTTGATTTACCTATATTCCAAACATTGAATAAACCTTTAAATCAAGAATTAGAAGAATTTAAAAAAAAAAAAAAAAAAAAGATAAATTATGACAAAAATTTTCAAATTCCAGGAAGAAATCAATTATATTTTATTAATTGTATATTGATTCCATATCATATGAATAAGAAATCTTTTAAAATTATTATCCCAATTTTACATAAAATATATATTAATAGCAAAATTGGATTTATTTGTAAAATAATAAGAAATTTATTTGATGAAAATTCAATAATTCCAACATTATTAACAAGTAATCATGAAAAATTCAAATCAATATTAGATGAAAATTCATATTTTTATCAATTTTTTAAAAATCCACATAATATATCAATTTATTTTATTCAATTAGAAAATCATACATTAAACATTGAATTAATGAATAATATATTGAAACCACAAAATTTTGTACAATTAATTAATTCAAATTATGAATTATTATTAAAAGACAAAAAAGAGCAAAATGAAAATATTTTCAATTTAGATGAAATTAATACAATAAAGTTAGATGAAAATGAAAGTAATTCAATAAAAATAAATAAAGAAAAATATGAAAATGAAAAACAAAGTAAATCAAATGAATCATCTTCTACTATTTCAATTAATAATGATAGTCTTTCTGTAAGTATTGATTGTTTATATATGATAATTAATGTTTATTTTAGTAATATGAAATATGAAACTTTAAAATTTCCAAGATTATTTAAATTTTCTTCAATTGAATCTTTAAAAAAATTATATGAAATAATTTATGCATATTATAATATTGGTAATCATAAAATTAAAAAAAATCAAAATTTTAATATTCAAAACTATAGTTTAAAAATATGGGGCAAAGATATTTCTAAATTTCAATTTTCTATCTATAATTATGAATTTTTTTTAAAAAATGATAAAAATTTAGAGTCATCAAGTCCTTATCCTTTTACTTTATGCTTATATCTTAAATCAATAAATTCAAATGATGGAATTAAAAAAAAATTATTTATTCCTATTCCATTTACGGATGATATTTTAATAAATTATATAAATAAGATAAAAAATAATAATTTAAATGATAAATATGAATTTAAAGATTCTATTATATATGTTATATGGTTTGAATCAAATTTAAAAGAATTAAAAGAATTAGAAGATAAAGTAAATTTAAATCAATTTACAATAATAGATCCCTTTTCCCAAATAGAAGAATTAGAAAAACAATCTAATCAAGATATAGAAGTGAGTAAAAAATTAATAAATAATAATAAAATGGAAAATTTAACAGAATTATTAGAAAATTTTGTTGATTATGAAAAATATGATGAAAATATTACATATTTTTGTGAAAAATGTCAAAAAAATGTTTTAGCATTTAAAAAAATTGATTTTTATGATACACCAAAAGTCCTTATATTATATTTAAAAAAAAAAATAAATGCTGAATTATATAAAGTACCTATAAAATTCCCAATAAATGAACAATTAGACCTATCAAAATATTATAAAGGCGAAAAAACTGAAAATTGTTATGAATTAATATCAATTATTAATTTTGTTGGAAATAATTATACAGGACATTATAATGTTTATTGTAAACATCCTTTAGAAAATAAATGGTATCTTTTTAATGATTCAGCTTGTTTTATTATTGATGATATTTCAAAAGATATTAAATATGAAGATGTATATACAGTTATTTATCAAAAAATTGATTATAAAATTAAAATTTGAAAATATTTCATTAAAAAAAAATAATATTAAATTATAATTTTTTTTAATATTTAATTAAATTTATATAAAATTACATATAAAAATCTCTTTTCCATCTCTTTATAAAAAATCCTAAAAAAATAAAAAAAAAAAGCCAATAAAATAAAAAAAAGAGATTAAAAAAATTTTAATTATTTCTTCCTATTATAACTCCTATTATTATTCATTTGACTTTGACTATGAATTTGATATTGACTATTACTTTCTAATTTTTGACTATTCCCTTGAACAAAAGACCATCCTTCAAATTTAGTATTATCTTCATTTCCATTATCATCTTTTTCATCATCACTTTCATCATCAGCAAACAATTTAGGTTCTTTAAACATTTTAATCTGTCTTCCATCTTGAATATTTTTAGGAGGTTTCAATTCTCTATTATAAACTTTATTCCAATCAACATCTTTAAAATAATCAAATTTCATAATTTCATCAACATCACCTTTACTTCCTAATCTTAAATTAGGATCTTTTTTCAAAAGAGCTTTAATTAATTTTTGTGCTTTATTTGAAACAAAATTTGGTATTTTTAAATCAGCTCTTTCAATATTTTTAAAAATTTGTTCTTTACTATTAGTAAAATAAGGTGGAATCCCAACTAACATTTCATAAAATAAAACCCCTAACAAATACCAATCAACAGCTTTTCCATGTCCAGTTCTACTTAACATTTCAGGTGCTAAATAAGCAATTGAACCACAGAAACTTTTTGCTATTTTAGCATCATATACTCCTTCTCTTGATAAACCAAAATCAGTTAACATTGCATGACCTTCTTTATCAATTACAACATTATCTGGTTTTAAATCTCTGAATATTATATCTTTTTTATGTAATTCTCCTAATGCTAATATTACTTCACATAAATAAAATTTAGCTTTTTCTTCTGAGAAACGTGTTTGTAATTGTAATTGTTCTGCTAAGTCACCACCTGGACAATAATCAAGTAAAAGGAATAATTTTTCATTTGTTTGAAAAGCAAAATTTAATTTTACTATAAATGGATTGTGAACTATACTTAAAACATTTCTTTCTGTCATTGCATATTTAAAAATATTCTGTTCTGCTATACGATTTTTATCAAGAACTTTCATTGCATATTTTTCATTTGTTTTCTTATGTTCAACTAAATAAACTTCACCAAATGAACCCCGACCTAATAATGCAATACAAATAAATGAAGAAGGTCCAATTTTTTCTTCTGTTGATTCTGATGATAATGAATTATTATTTGATGAATCATTTTCATCTTCTGATGATTCATTTTGTGATTCATTTGATATTGATTGTTCTTTTAATTCTGTTTTTGATGTATTTAATAAAGAAACTATTTGATTTGATGTATTTTGATCTGAATTTGTGTTTAATTCATTGTTGTTTGTTTTTGTATTATTGTTTATTGTTTGTAAGTCTTCTTCATTTGAAGATGTTGTATTTTTATTTGGAGATGGAATTTTTACTTCAGATAAATTTATTATTGAGGATATTATTGGTTTTTGATTTGGTTTTGATTGAGATGTATGTTTTTGAGATTGTAAATTTTGGATTTGAGGAGAGTTTAAATTCTGGTTTTTTGGATTTTCTTTATTTAATGAAGATGATTCGTTATTTGGGATATTTGGTTCTTTTGAAGTTGGAGAATTTTCCTTATTTAATTCAGGAGTTTCTTTATTTAGTATTTCATTTTCTTTATTTGGTATTTCTGTTATGTTGGTGCTTTGATTTTTTATTTGCTTGCTTTGGGAATTTTGATTTGAGGAATTATTGTTTAGGTTTATTATGTTTTGGGATTGGGTTTGATCTGAAAAATTGTTAGTTATTTTTAAATTGTTATTTGAACTTACTTTTTTTAATGAATTTAATTTTTCGTTTCCATCAAATTCTAAAGAAATTTCTATATTTTCTATTAAATTGAAGTTGTTTAATTTTTGATTATTGTTTTTTTTGACTATTTTATTCTTTCTTGAATCAGAAAGACTTTTTCTTCTTTTTTCTTGTTTTTCTATTTTATTTGTATTTCCTGTTTCATTTCCATTAATATTGTTTCCATTATTATAATTAATATTATTATTATTTGAAATATTTAAATGGTAATTTGAAAAACGAGGTACTGAAATTGTTCTATGTTTTCCTAATTCTTTATTTTTATTATTTAAATTAATATTTGCATGCATATTATTTGTATTATTTGATAAATTTGAATGAATATTATTATTATTATTTGAATTATTAACTGAAGAAATTTTATCTGGGTATGCATTTGCAGTTTTTCTTGAAGTCGCAATTTTAGATGAGAATATAGAAATAGTTTTTTTTGTATTTGCATTTGTTGAATTATAATTTGATAAATTATTAATATTATTATTATTAGCATTATTATTTTTTTTATTTTTTGCTAAATTTAAATTTAAATTATCTTTATGTAGATTTTTATTATTTGATTTATTAGTATGAATATTATTAGAATTACTATTATTAATATTATTATTATTATTATATCTACTTTTAGTTCTAGTTTTATTTAATTGATTTTGTGGTTGACTAGAAATTTTTTTTGGTGATTCCAAAATAACTTTAACTCTTTCAGGTTGTTTTTTAACTTTAGAATTATTAGTAGAATTATAATTAAAATTCCCTTGAGTAGTATTATAATGAGGAGTATTTGTATTACATCCTGCAGAAAAATTAGTAGAAGTAGAAACCATAATAACATTACCATTTATTTTTTTATTATATTTATTAGTATTTATATTATTATTATTATTTTGATTATTTGATTTTTCTGCTGTTTTGGGTTTTGAATATTTAGCAGTCATTGGTGCTTTTTTAGGAATAGATTTCCTACCATTTTGATTAATAGTTTTCATTAAAGAATTAATTTGTTTAGTATTAGTATTATGAATTTTAATTCTTCTACATTGTTCTTTCATAAAATTATTAGATGGATTATTATGTTTATTTAAATTAGTATTACTATTATTTTTAGGACCTTTCATATTATTATTTAAAGGAATAAATTTTTGAATTATAATTTTATTTTCTTCATTAACTGCTAAATCCAATGGTGTTTTCCCATATAAATTTTTAATAAGTGCACTTTGTGGATTTTGTTCTAATAAATAATTTAATAATTCATTATGTTGTGTCATAGCGCATAAATGAACAGGTAAATTTTTTTCATTATCACATAAATTTAAATTAGCCTTTTTTTCAATTAATAATTTTGATATATCAAAATAACCTCTGGATGCAGCAAAATGTAATGCTGTTTTTTTTTCATTTGTTAATAAATTTACATCAATTTGAGCTTTTAATAAAATTTCAACTATTTTTAAATTTCCTTCATCACAAGCGAAATGTAAAGCACTCCATCCATTTTCATTTTGATAATTAATCATAATTCCTTTTTTAGATAAGCATTCCAAAACTGAATCTTTATCATTTTTCTTAGCACTTGATAAATATTGAAGATTTAATATTAAATTATTTTCAATATTTCCATTAGAAATTTTCTGAGGTTCACTATAATAATTTTTATATAAGTTTTCATTATCATTTATATTATTTATTTGATTATTATTTATATTTGAATTACCTTCTGTTTTTATCATTTCATTGTTTCCATTTTCAATATAATTATAATTATCTTCTGTATCTAATTCTTGAATACTTTCTTCATTTAAAATTTTAATTGAATCCATTTGATTCCTTCTTCCACTATTTATATATAAATTAATTTTTTCAATTTGTTTATTTGTTAAAAATCTTTGATTACTTTTTGATTTAGTATATTCTGTTTTTATTTTATTTTTGGGAAAATTTTCTTTATCTTTTGAATTAGAAGAATATCTTATTCCATGCTCATTTTTTTGACTATTTTGTTTTTGGGTGTTTTCATCTGAATTTTGGAGATTTAAATTAATTGTAAGAATCTTATTGTCGTTAGATGAATTCTTTTGAGAATTTTGACCATTTTTTAATTTTGTTCCTCTAACAGTATTATATACTTCATGAGATTTAAAACGTCTTAACA
The DNA here is from genome assembly GCA_023806865.1 of Isotricha sp. YL-2021a. Classification (NCBI taxonomy): domain Eukaryota; phylum Ciliophora; class Litostomatea; order Vestibuliferida; family Isotrichidae; genus Isotricha; species Isotricha sp. YL-2021a. Next base: position 6,885 of record JAJJLH010000269.1, read on the forward strand.
TATTATTTGGATTTAATTTTGTATTTGGAATATTTTGCTTTTTTTCACTGTTTATATCTACAAAAACCTTTTTTGTTTTTGATCTACTCTTCATCATTTTTTTTTAATTTTGTTTTTTAATTATTTTTTTTTATTTTTATCATTTAAATAAAGAATATTTATATTGAAATTAAATATTATAAATGTTATTTTTTATTTGAAGATTAGTTTATAAAGGTTTTATATTATGTTATTTATCTTTTAAATTTAAAAGTTTAAATCTAGTTTTTTTTTCGAATATCTCATTTTAAAAAATTTATTTTTTATTTAATTTTTTTTAAGAATAATGAAATAAAATAAACGTTTACTATATAATAATAAATAATAAAAAAATTTTTTTATTATTTAAAAATAATAAATTACTTTTTATGAATTATCTCTATTTCTTTTTAAAGATATTAACTTTTTCATATCTTCTTTATCTTTTTTTTCAACTTCAATAATAGTTTTAGATTTACTAATAAAAACAGAAGTAGTTTGCATAGTATAATCTTCTGGTTTAACCTCCATTAAATTATTTTCAGAATTACTTTTATTACAATAATTATCTTCATTTAAATAACTTTCATTAATATCATTATTATTATTATTATTTCCATTTAAACAATGTAAACATCTACATTTTTCACTACATTTTTTTCCTGCTTTAAAACATTCACAATATTTTTTATTACAAAATGATTTTGAACAAGTACAAGAAATAAAGGAAATATCATTTTGATTTAAATTTTCTTCATTTGAATTATTAATATTATTTATATTATTATTATTCTTATAATTAATATTTTGATTATTATTTTCATTATTTAAATTTTGATTTGTTTCTTCATTTTCATTTTTATTAAAAATTGGTTTATTTAAACAATTAACACAATGACATCCAAAACAATATTTTCCAATTGCGAAGCATTCACAATATTTTTTAATACATTTTGTTTTTGTACAAGTACAACAATTTTTTTCTTTAAAATTAAAATTTTTTCTTGATGAATTTTCAGACATATTTTTAATATTTTTATTATTTAATTTATTAAAAGTTTCATCAATACCTAATCTAATAGAAGGAACAATTATAGGAAATTGAATTTGTTCTTCTGATAATATATTTGCTTTTTGAGTTGTTGTTGATGATGATGAAATTGAATTTGATTCTTGAATTAAATTTAATGGTTTAAATAATTTTGATATTGCTACTGGCTTATTTAAAACTTGATTTGAATTTGGTGTAAGTGATGTAAATGGGGATGATTGTGTTGATTGTATTTGGTTTTGAGAATTTAATGAGGACATTTTTTATTTTTTTTAAAAGATTGGATTTAATTTAATTTAAATTCAAATTTTAATTACAAATTTTAATTTGGATTTAATAAAAATCAAATTATTTTTTTTCATATATATAAATAAATATAAGATTTTTTCAATATATAAAAAAATAAAAAAATAACTTCTTAAAAAAAAATAATACAATAACTTCTTAAATAATAAAAAAAAATAACAACCAAAAAAAAAAAAAAAAATAAATAAAAAAAAATAAAAAAAAACAAAAAACTAAAATAATGGAAAAAACAAAAAAAGAAAAAGACCCAAGTGAAATAAACCATGTTCACCTTGATGAAATCCACACAGAAAACATAAGAAAAGAGAAAAAATACGAAGGTGTAAATTTTAAATTTGACTACACCTTCAAGCCACAAAATCTATATCCCTATGCAGAAAAACCACAATTAGTAGCACCAGATCGTCCATTTACAAGTCAAGATACAATAAATAGACAATCAAAAAGAGAATGGAAATTAAATAGAGATCCAATTTCAGATGCTTTTGTTAATGAAAGGATTAATAAAATTATATTAGAAAATCAACAAACTCCAAAAGATAAATATGAATATCCTATGACTTCTGCTCAGGAAATTGGTTGGTTTAGTAAACCACTTGTTAATAATGCAAGATGGAATCATCCTCATTCTAGTACACCTATTTCACAGTATGTTGATTCATTCTTTGTTACTATGAAGATTAATCCATTTAAATTACCTAGTTCCAGTTTGAAGTTGAAATAATCTATTTTTTTTTTTTTTTTTTTTTGGTTTTTTTAAAATTTTTGTTTAATTTTTTTTTGATTATTTTTGTTTTGTTTTTTTTGTATTTTTTTATAAATTTTTCTTAATTTATTTTTCTAAAAGTATTATAGGAAATAATAATTTATAAAAATGATATTTTGATTATTTTATATTTTTTTTTTTAAAAATTTTTTTAATATGAGTATATTATTTATAAATAAAATTTGTTTAAATGTCATCGAATGAATTTGTATTATTTTCACAAGATAAAATTTCTTATAAACATAAATTTTATATTTTAATGGACCTTTTAATAACAAATCAAAATTCATCAAGAAGTGAAGCTTTATTTTTTATGCTTATTTTTTACACTCAAATGATATCAGGTTTCTTTTCAGAATTTTTAGGAATTTTTGACCCAAAAAATTCGACATCAGATAAAATATTTAATTATATAGAAAAAATATTTAGAGTAAGAGATTTATTTATTAATAAATATTCAAGTTTTAAAACAATATTAGTTATATTACTTATTATTTTAATATTTTTTTCTATTCATTTTGCTGTAACATGTTACAAAATTAAAAGGACATCATTTTATTCTTATACTGAAATGATACTTAATTTTTATATTAAGTTTATGATATATATAGGTTCAAATATAATGTTTGATTTAGCTTTTTGTAATTTTTGTCTTGAAGATAAAAATCCTTATTTTAAAGGAGTATCTTGTACTATAAAAGATAATTATTTTCCTGCTATAATTTCTGTTTTTATGTTTATTATTTCATCTTTCTTTACTGTAATAATACAATTTTTTTATTGTGATGCAATGTATTTATCAACTAGTTTTTATTCAAGAATTGCATGTAATTATGAATTATATACTTCTTTAAATACTATTGTTTATTCTTTCTTATTAACTCAAGTTACTTCTTTATCAAAAGAAACTTTTTTATTTTATAATATTATTATGTCAGGAATACAATTAAATTTCTTTATTAAACATTATCCTTTTTATGATAAAACAACAAATATTTATGCAGGATTATTTCATATTTTATATTTTTGGACTTCAATTTTCTTTTTAATTTTTGCATATATTGATTATCAAGAAAAAGGAATAATTTATATTGTTTCAAGTATAATCATATTATATTTTTATTTCAACCTCAAATATAAAATTGAAGAAAATGTATTTTTAGATACTCCATTTTACAAAATAAATAATAGATTTTACTTACTTTACTACATTAAAAATTTAATAGATAAAATGAATCATTTAGAAGAAAATCCAGAAGATAAAGCATTATTATCTGGAATTATGCAAATGCATGTTTTAGAATGTCCAAATAAAAAATGTATTTCAAAATCAAAACAAAGATTATATTTACCAATAACTAATGAATGGAGTGATAGAAGTAAATTATTTATTGAAGATAGAGTTTTTATGATTAATTTCATAATAACAATATCAACTTATTTTATTAATATTAATTCATATTCTCCAGATTTAATTATTAACTTATCTTTATATTATTTAGAAATAATTGGAAATTTTTGCTTAGCTATGTTTTATTATAAAAAAGCAAAAGAAATGAAAATGACTTTACAAGAACAATTTTCCTTTGAAAGATTAAGATTGAAAATTTCAAAATTGTTAAATGAAAAATTAAAACCACCAAATGAACCATGTCCAAATTTAGATGAATTAGATGCTACAATGTATTTTAAATATGAAGATATTAGTCAAACTTTAGTAGATGAAATTAATAATGATATTAATTTATCACTTGAATTTTGGAAAATTTTTCGTGGATCTCAATTAGATTATAGAAAAAAAATTGATTTTAATAAAATTTTCCATTTAACTGATAAAATAAGAATAACAAAAGAGAAAATTGAATCTTTATGGAAAAAATTATTAGAAATTTATAATGGAGTAAATGAATTATTTGATTTATATTTTGATTATGTTGAACAAATAAATGATGATGATTTAAAAAAAAGAGATTTAGAAGGTTTAAAAAGAAAAAGTGAAAATTTTTCAGAACATATAGGACAGAATTTTTATACTATTTTATTTAATAGAGAAACAGGAATTATAATAGCAAATGCAGATAAAGGAAAAGAAGGATTAATAGAAAAAACAAATTTAGAAATAGAAACTATTTTTAAATACAAACCTGAGGAATTAAAAGGAATGAATTTAACATCTTTAATGCCAAAAATATTTTCAAAAATTCATAGAAGTTTCATAGAAAAATATTATCAAATTGGAGAAAGAAAAATAATAGATTTAAAAGAAATAAAAACATATGGAAAAAATAAAGACAATGCAATAATAGTAATTCGTTTAGCAGTAAAATTATTTCCAATATTAAATGATAATGTATATTTCGTAGGATTAATATCAAAAGAAAATATTGATGATGTTATATTTTTAGATCATCATTTCAATATTCAAGGTATGTCACCAAAATTATTGAAAACCCTAAATTGTGATAATAAAATTCTCTTTCAAGATAATGATATTCCATTTTATGTCATATGCAAAAAATTTGTAAATTTTTATAAAATATTCCTCCAAGGAAAAAAACAAAACCTAAAAGAAAAAAAAAAACAATCCTCAGTATTAATCGAATTAACAGAAACCTCATCAATAAAGGATTCAATGATAAATGATCCAAAAGAAAAAAACCCATTAAACCCAGAAAATAACAATAAAAACGACATTCAAATTGAAAACATAGAAATAAATGAGAATATAGAATTAGAATATGAAATAAGACTACCTCAATTTTTATTAGATTTCTCCAACTCAACAAATAAACGTTTATTAAAAATAGCAGAACAAAACAAAGCAATAGCAGCAGGAACATTAACAGTAGAAGCAGCAGCTGCTGAAGGAGAAGATGATGGTGGAAATGATTCAAATGATGAATTTGGTGAAAGTGACTTATTAGTTGATGATAATGATAGAATTAATGTTCAAGAAGCTTCATCTAGTAAAATTGAATCATCTATTAAAAAAGATACTTCTAAATTTTCTCATTTTTCTGGTAATGGAAAAGAAAATTCAACTTCTGTTTTCTCACCTAAAAATAATAATAATACTATTAGGAGGAATAGTAATTTAAATAGTGAGTCTACTAATGTTGTTAGTGGAGTTAATTTTAATAAAGATGTTGGGAATGTTATTCATATTAATAAAGTTGATACTACTACTGATAATATTACTCCTACTCCTGGGAATACTCCTAATGGATTGTTAAAAGTTGATAATAATTATAATGGTGATTCATCTAAGATAAATCAAGAAAATTCAAAATTGGATTTTAATAAGAAATCAGATGAAGAAAAAAATTTTATTGCTAAAGTTTCAAAATATAAAGAATTGTTTGTTAATGGGAATTTCGAACAGTTAGAAGAATTAATTGATGATTGTAATAGAGATTCTAATAGTAAAGAATTTAAATTTAATTTTACTTTTGATAAATATAAATTTGGTGTTAGAAATATTAGTTATGTTGTTAGATGTATTGATGCTAAAAATGAAGGATTTAAAAGTGAAGAGGAAACTTTAAATGAAATTGATTCTAAATTAATTAAATATAAAAAGGATAAAGCTAATGCAATTAAACCTTTATTTCAAGTTCTTTATAATGAAAAAGAAAAAATTATTGAACAACAATCAAGAGTTCCTTTTTTAAAAGCTGAAAATAGTGAATTTCAAAAATTATTATCTTTATTTAAGGATGATATGATTAAAATGAGTATGGTTCATGGGAAAAAAAAAGAAGAAGAATTAATGGATGAAAATGCTTCACAAATGTCACATTCTAGTTTTAATGCTGATTTAGTTAAAAAAAATAGAATTGAAGAAATAAGAGCAAATTTATTAAATAATATATCAAATTTTTATACTTTGAAATATATTAAAATTACTGTTGTTGCAATTGGTCTTTTATCACTTGCTTATGGAGTTGTTTATGTGGTTTTATTTTTAAATATTTATGATAACTTGAAAGATATCAATGAATTTAATATTAATTTATTCCAAACTACAATTTGGATGAATAATTTAATAGGAACCTTAATTTCTCTTAAAGCATTGTATTCTGATATAATGGAAAATGGAAATTATACTTTTAATTCATATATAAATGATAATAAGGAGTATTTTAATACAATGAAGGAATTTGCTTTTATATGGTATGAAAATATTACTGATCAATTTGCTTATCTTGAAGATAATATTGGTAAATTTATAAATGATAAAAAACAAAAAAAATTATTTTGGGATAATCAAAAAATAACATACATCTATAAAGAGATAAATGATTTTGAATGTTTCCCATTAGCAATAGCCCAAAGTTTAAGTAATATAAATTCAATATTAAAAAATGATTATTTCTCCTTATCAATATCAAAAGAAAACTTAACATCAAATTCATTACAATACATAGAATATATAACATTTATGGGAATAGACAACACATATGATAATATCCTCCCAAATCAATTTGAAAAATTACAAACAATGCCTCAAATATTAAAAGATTTCAATTCAGATTCAAGTCAAATATTAATAATATTTCTACTAGCATATTCTTCCATAATGATAATTTTGTGTATTTCATATGCAATTTTACTTCATTTAACAAATAAAAATATGAGTGAGGGTTTAGAAAAAGTTTCAAAAATAAAATTAGAAAAAATTGAAGATACAATAAAAAAAATTGAAGGCTTTAATGTAATATTAAAACAATATCTAGAAAGAGAATCTAAAAATAATGGTGGAGGATCAGGAGACAAAAAAAATGAAGAACAAGGTGGTGAAGGAACTACAATGAATCCAACTACAATAAACCCAAATGCACCATCTAATAATTTAAATTCAAATGGTTTTAATATTGATACAAAAAAATTTATTCCATTAACAATATTAAATTTCTCTTATTTTCAAACTGTTATTTTATTTTGTGTACTTGCTGGATTTTTAATTCCTGTTTTTATCCTTACTGATAATATGGTTAATTCAACAAATAAAATTATAAATATTCAAGAATATTTATATGGTAAAATTGTTAATGCAACTGCTTCAATTGTAAAAGTAAAATGTTTAATGTCAGATTGTGACATTACAACAAATTTAAATTTTACTGATTTAATTAATATTTATGAAGTACAAGATATTGTTCAAGCATTATCAATTTTTAATGATATTGATATTTTTTATAATAGAAAATTTCTTTTAGATGCTTGTGCTGCAGTTTATATAAATAATGAAACTGGGTATAATGAATGTTTAAATGATGAATTAATTCAAAGTGCAAATAATACTGAAAGTATTTTAAAATTAATTGATGAGACTATTGATAATATTTATAAAGAACAACAAATTAAAAAAGGGAATATTGTCACTTTAAAAGATAAGAGTCAAAGGAATTTCGTTAATTATCTTTTATATGAAACTGATTCGTTTAATCTTTTAGAAACAATTTTTTATAAGTATGTTATTCAAATTTCAGATAATTTTAGTGATTTGTGTGTACAGAATTTATTGAGTTATTTAAATAATAAAAAAGAATTAGTTATTATACTTGTTATAATTTTATCAACTATTCTTATTGGGCTTTGTATATATATTGAGTTTTATTTTATTTCAAAGTTGATTCATTTACTTAGTGTTTCTAGATGTATTTTAAAAATTATTCCAACTACTGTTATTAATAATACTCCTGAATTAGAAAGTTGGATTGAAAGTAAATATTAATCTTTAAATTTTTCTTCTCATAATTTGAAATATTAAATAAAAATTTTTTATTATATTGATAATGTATATAAATAATTTATGTAACTTATTTTAATAATTAATTTTTTTTAATTTTTTATTATAAAAATAAAATAATTATAAATAAAAATAAGCTAGATTAAAAAAAAATATGACTATAATATAAAAAAAAATTATTCTTAATACATATTTTTATACAATCATAATTATATAAATATAATAAAATATATATTCAAAAATCATAATATAGCTTTTCAATTTATTTAAATTAAATAATATCTAATAAATTATATTTTTAAATATATCTAATTCCAATCTAAAGAAATAAAAAAATCCAAACCATAAAAAAATCAAAATTTAATAATTATTACAAAAAAATAACATAAAAATAATTTAATTATATATTTTAAATAAATAAAAACACTAAAAAATTTTATTCTATATCCAATTTCACTTCATCTTTTTGTTTAAACCTTATAAAAGTAGCAATCCCCAGCAACCCAACACCAACAAAAGAATAATACATATTAAACATCATCCCAAATTTTCCATTATCCTCAAAAATATCAGAAAAAACTCCATAAACATAAGGAGCAGGTAAATATCCAAATAAATTACTAATTAAACTTTGTAAAGAATTCCCAGAACCTTGTAAATTCATAGGTAGAACTGAAATAGTAATCCCAGTCATTGTTGGTACAATAGCACCTCCAAAAAATAAAACTAACCAAAGTAAAAAAATAAATAAAGTTATATTATTAGTTAAAGGAACAAAAAAAGCAAAAAAAGCAGCAAAGAAACCAAAAATAAAACAAAATAAAATTGAATTTTTTTTATCATAACCTCCAATTTTATTTATTATATATCCACCTATTAAAACTCCTGAAGTTGGACTTGTAAAACATACTAAAGTAAAATAATATAATCTTTTATTATTACTATGGATTTTTAATATATTATCCATGTAATCACTTACCCAATATTGTACTCCTGTTATTACATAATATAATGCTGATAATGAAAATATTATTAACATAAATAATTTTTCATCAAGTAATTTAGAAAAAATATCAAAAATAGATTTTGTACTTACATAAGAATTTATTGATAAGGAATTTCCATCTTTAAAAAATGTTTGTTCATTATCTCCTTCTATATAACCATATAAATCATTATTAAAATATAAATTTGGGATCAATAAAAATAAAAATGTTACTACAAAAACTAATAATGCTTGAACTATAAATGCACCTTTCCAACCATAACCATAATTAATGAATACAGTGGCAGTCATATAACCTAAAAAAACTCCAATTGGAACAACTAATTGTCCTAAATATAACATAAAAGTTTTCATATTCATAATTCCATATTGATTACACCAAATTGGTAAATATATAGTAATAAAAGATTGAAAAATTCCACATAAGATTCTATTTATAAATAAAAATATAATATTTTGAAAAATTGTAAAAGTAAATAAGCAAATACCAAAAAATAAAAGTGAAAGTAAAATTAATAATTTTCTACTTATTTTATTAATTAAATAAAAAGAAATTATTGCTCCAATTATATTACCAATAAAAACTAAAGAACCAAATAAACCAATTGCTTGATCACTTTTTACTAAATTATGTAAAGGTTTTGTTGATGCTGGGATTGACCCATGATCAAAAGATATTAAAATATTACTTAAAACAAATAAAATATAAATAAACCATCTTGTTGATTGGGGAAGAATCATTGTTGGTGTTCTTTGAATATCATTATAAAAATTTGATGATAAAATTTTTGCTCCTAGTAAATCTGTTGGAGTTTTAAACATATATAGAAATTTTTAATTTTATTTTATTTTTTAAAAGTTTAATTTTTTTATATATTAAAAAATATTATTTAGTTATAATTTTTTAAATAGAATAAAGTAGATTTTATAAAAATATTAATGATTGGGATTATTAAAAATAATATTAAATAATTTAATTTAAGAATAAATATTTTTTCTTTTATCTGACTTTTTTTTTTTTCCTTTTTTTTTCTTATTATTGTTATAAGTAACTTTTGGTGTTAATTGTTCTAAAGACATTGATTCATATTTATTAAAATCTATTCCATTATTATCAATATAAATATAAAAATCTTTTTTATCAATAGACCTTTTTCTTTTTTTATTTATTAATGTATTTTTAATATTTTCATAAATTTTATTTTTTTGAATAATTGAAATCTCTTCACTCTTAGAAGATATTCTTTCTATTCCTTTAATTTCAGGTTCTTCACTATCAGAATGAAGTTCAATTATTACATTTGATTGATTACATGACTTACTTTTTTTTAATTCTTCTTCATTAATTTGAAAAGTTGTTGATAATGATGAATTATTATATTCAACTATTGGATTTTTATTTAAAAGATTTTTTCTTAAATTTTTCACATCATTTTTTATTTGTTTTTGATTTTGTTTATCTTTATAAATAACATAATTAATATAATCTTTTTCTTTTGATAAATTATTATATTTTGAATCAATTGATATAGCTTTTTCTTTATTTGTTTTATTTGAATTATTTGAATTTGATTTAATTGAAATTGCTTTTCCTTGAAAAATTGAATTTTGTCTATCATCATATGTTATTATTATTTCATATTCTTTATCATTTTTGTGATTTTGTTGTGGTTGAAAAATATCTTCCTTGTTATATTTTTGCTTTTTTTTTACTTTAATTATCTTTAAAATTAATTTATTCCCAATATTCAAATATTTTTCTTCTTTATTGAAATCATATTCTATAGTTAGTTCATTTGGAGTATAAATTTTGAATTTTTCTTCTAAAAACAATTTGTTGTTAAAATTGATAATTTGGGTCATCGCTTTAATTTAAAATTATTAATTTTGAAATATTTTATATACTTTGACAATTTTTAAAAAATAGAAGGACAATTTTTTAAGAACTATGTTGAGTTATTCAAAATGTTTTCTAAATAATTTTTATTTCCCATTTATATAAATAAAATAAAGAATTAAAAATAATATTTTAAATATTTATTTTTATAAAAAATATAAAATAATCTATTTCTAAAATATAATGATTGATTAACTTTTTTTAATTGAAAATCATTTTTTCTTTATCATCAGTGAGTCCCATATCAGATGCTTCTGTATATTTATTTTTTTCTCCTGTACAACAACAACAATAAATTATTACAATAATTATTATTATTATAATTGCACCAATGATAATAATAATTAATAAATTATCTTGAAAAAAAGAATCGTTTAAATTTTTTGATAAAACAATAGGAATAATCAAATATATAATTAAATATTTTAACACATTAAAATTTGACATTTTAAATAAAATATAAACTTAAATTAAAATAAATAAATAATATTTGAAAAATTACAAAATACGCTTATTAAATATAAATATAAAATATTAATATTAAATTTTTATTAACTTTTCTTCTTCATCATCTTTTTTATCAAAACTAACATCTAAAGGTTGACCACAAGTTTCATAAGGTAATTTATTAGCAAAAAAAGCACCTAGAAAAGAAATTAAAGCAGAGAAAAAATAAGGAAATAAAAAATGAATTTTATTCATAGACAAATAAACAAATTGAGAAAGAAAACCACTTATTCTTAAACAACCAAATAAAAATCCAGAAGAAATATCTCGTAATTTAGTAGGATAAACTTCAACAACATAAGTTAAATAAACATTAAAAGAAACTAATATAAAGGTTAAAAAAACTGAATATAATTCAGTAAAAAAATCTTGTCCAATAAATAAAATTAAAGTAGAACAAATAAAACAAGTAATAAAACCAATATATGTTGTTTTTATTCTACCAAAATATTGTATTTCACATAATGCTCCTCCTATTAAATTACCAAACATTGAAACAAATGCAGAAATAATTTGTCCTATTAATATTTTTGGATAATTAGATTGTTTTTTTGAATGTATTTTAATTGGTTTTTCTATAGTTGTATTATTCATTAATTTATCATAAAATGTATTATTTGGATTTATTATTGTTGTGTTATTTTCTATTATTGAATTTTTTAATGTGTTAAATTCTTTCATTGTTAATGTTGATACTACTAATATTCCATATAGTAAAAAAGATATTATGAACATTATTCCTATTGATAATATTGTTGTTTGGAAATACTTTTCAGAAAATAAAGATGTAAATTGATTTATTTTTTTTTTTTCATCTTCTTCATGTCTATTAATTTCATTAATTAAATCTTCTTTTTCTTCTTCAGTTAATTTTTCTTCATTAATACTAACTAACATATTATTTAATAATTCAAAAGCATTTTCATTTTCATGTTTCAATAATAAATATCTTGGACTTTCAATAAAGAAATTATCATTTAAAATTAAAGCAGCAATAACTAAACTATTTAAGCAAAACATAACATATTTCATTTTATCAGTTTCAAAATTTGGCATACCAATTAACATAAAAATTGCATTACAACCTTGTCCAACACTAAAAAAAACCCATATAGAAGTTAAAATAAAAGCTCTATTTTTAGTAGGTAAAAATTCACTTAATGAATTTAATGATATTGGAACAATTAAACCTAAAAAAAACCCAATAAAAAATCTTGATATTGAAAAAACAATATAATTAGGAATGAAAGATAATATTGTATGAAAAATAAATAAAGCTATATATGAATTTATTACAATTGTTCTTCTTCTAAATTTTGATAAAATATATCCTGTGAAATAAGAACCAAATGCTACTCCTAAGAAAAGAATACTTGATATTACTTGAAGTTGGAAATTTGATAAATTGTAGAATTTTTTTATTGGAATTAAAAATAATGCCATTAATGTCATTTCACATCCATCTGCTGTTATTCCCATTGATATTGCTATGAATACTAAAAATGTTATTGTGTTAAAACCATATTTGTTTAGGATGTAATCTATTGTTCTTTTGTTGTTTTTATTTTCTTCCATTTTTTATTGTTAATGAAATATTTTTAAATAATTAATTTCGAATAGTAAATATTATATTGATTTAAATATCATATGAATATTGTGTAAATAATTTTAAATAATTTTTAAATTAAAAAGATTTAAAAAATAATATTTTTTAATATGATATTTGAGAATAATAATAATTTGATTTTAAAGATTTAAAGAAAATTTTTATAAAATATTATTAAAATAATCTTAATTAATAGAAATAATTGGAAAAAAAATAATTAATTTAATAAAACAGACATGGAAAATAATTATAGACATATAAATTTCCAAACATTAAAATCAAGGTCAAATTCTAAAGAAAGGAAAGAAAATACAAAAAAATCTTTATATTCAAAAATATACTCAAAAAAAATAATAAGAAATAATAATAATTCAATATTGGGTAATAGTACAATTCAAACTTCATTTTCAATTTTAAATAAAAATCAAAATCAAACATTTCTAAATAGACAATATGAAAATTCTATTTTAACTACAAATAATAATACAGTTTATAATAGAAATTACTATAATAGTTTTTTAACTCTCCAATCTTTTTTTAATCCAATTGAAGAAAATAATGAATTTGTAAATTTAATTAAAGAATTTAAAAATTTAATTGATAATGAAGATTTTTCTAAATTTTTATTAAATGAAAATATTGAGAAAGAAAAAAAAGATAATTTAATATCTTATATTTCTAATATAAATAATAAAACAAGTCAATTACAAAATGAAATTCAAAAAGAAAAACAAGATATTGTAAATGAAAAAAATTTAAATAATTTAAATAATTCAAATTTTGATGATTCAATTTATTCTTTATCAGAACAAAGAATTAAAATTTATAATAAAATTTTTTCTACAATTTTTAATGCATTAAAAGATCTTAAAACTACAGAAACACAAAAAAAAATAATTATTCCAAAAATGCATTCATCATCTTTTAGTTCAAAAACATTATCAATAAATAGTTCAAGAAGTAGTTCTTCAGATGAAAATATAATGTTAAGAAAAAGTATAAATACTGATTCAAATAAAAATATTTTAAATATTAATTTAGATTTAAATAATAATAATGATAATGATAATGACACAGATTATAATATATATAGAGCAAAAAATGAATTAACTATTGATGAAAATGAAATTGGAATTAATAGAATTAATAAATATTCATTTATAATTGATAAGAAAGATAATGAAAAAAAGTATAAAACTCCAATTAAAAAAAATGTTTTTACTATTGAAAAAAAATCTAATAATAATTATTTAAAACAAAAGTCTATTGATAGTGATGATTTTGATTTCAATTTATCTGATATTGATGAAAATGATAATAAAAATAATATTGGAGATAAAAATATTTCTTTACATCAAACACCAAATCGAATGTCTAAAAATATTATTTCTTATTATAAATTTCAAAATGATAATGATATTGTATTTAAAAAATAAAAATTATCTTATTATTTATTGTATATGATTTTATATTTTTTATAAATTTTATTTTTTGAAATAATTAATTAGAATAAATATAATAATTTTAAATAATTATATTTGGATATTTTTTTAATTTGAAATTTCTAAATGACTGAAAAAAATGGTTAAATTTAAATAAAATTTATTTTAAATGAAAAACAAAGGAATAACTAAAAAAAAGTTTTATTAACATTTGTATTTTTTTTACATATTGTAATAAATGTAAATAGCATTATTTTTTTTTTCTTTTTTAAATAAAAAAATTTATTTTTTATTTTGTTTATGAATTTTAAACTTTTTTCAAGTATAATTATCTTAATGATTAAGTTTCATTTATATAATTCTTAACCAAAAAAGAAATATATATTTTTTAATAAAAATTAATTGGATTCAAATAAAGGAAAATGATTTTAAATTATGTTTTATATTAAAATATAATATTTATCTAAAAATAAAATTTCAATAAAATTATTTGAATTAAATGTTATTTATTATTTATTATTTTATACATATTTAATTTAAAATTTAAAATTATTTTAGATATCATATTTTTTTATTAAGATTTAAAATAATTTATATATTTTAACTTATAAAATATAAAAATAACAATTTATTTTTTCATAAAAAAGCCATTATTTAAAAATATTTTTTTAAATTAAAAAAAAAATATTATATTATCAAAAAAAATATGATACAAAATCCCCAACTCCCATTATTCCCTGAAAGTATAACCAACAAATATAAAATATTACAAGAAATGGGTCGAGGAGCCTTCAGTACAGTATATAAAATCCAATCAAAAATTGACAACAATATTTACTGTCTAAAAAAATTAAATTTAAAAAAAACAACAAATAAAACAAACGAAATAACCATCTTATCAAAATTATCTCATCCAAACTTAGTAAAATATATAACAAGTTTCCAAGATAAAGAAGGAATATATATAATAATGGAATATTGTGAATATGGAGATTTATATACACTTCTTCATTCAGTTCGAAAAAAAAAAATATATATAAACGAAGATATAATTTGGGACATTTCATTTCAATGTCTGTTAGCATTAGAATATTTACATAATAAAAATATAATTCATAGAGATATTAAATTATTAAATATTTTCATGTCAAAAGATAAAATAATTAAAATTGGTGATATGGGAATGAGTAAATTATTATCAAATAAAGAAATGAAAATGAGTCGTGTAGGTACACCATTATATCTAGCACCTGAATTAGTAAAAAAGGAAAAATATGATTATAAAGCTGATATTTGGTCATTAGGATGTTCATTATATCATTTATCTAAAACAATTCCTCCTTTTAATGATGATAATTTAATTAAATTAGGTGAAGCTATTGTAAATGAACAACCTTTACCTTTACCTGATTGTTATAGTGATAAATTATGTCAATTTATTATGAAATTATTAACTAAAGATAAAAATAAAAGACCTTCTGCAAGTGAAGCTATTGATTTAATTCCAGATAGAATTAAAATTAAATATAATAATAAAAATCATATTAATTACAATAATTTAAGAAATAATAATAATAATATTGTAAATGAAAAACATCATAAGAAAAAAAAAATTAGTGAGGATAATAAATTAGAAAGTACTGATAATAGTTCTTTGAATAATACTAAGAATAATAGTAATTTACAAAAGAAGGAAAATGTTATTTCTGCTGGGAAAACTTTTTATAAGTTTTTTAGGAATTTTCCAGAAAAAAAAAGGATTTTACAAAGTAGAAGAGGGAATAAAATTATTTCTAATAATAATATTGAAGATAAATTTGTTAATATAAATAATACTAATAATAATAGATTAAATAATAATAAAACTCAATTTAATTTTTTTGATTCTAAATTATTTTCTTCTAATTATATATCTAAATCAATGAATAATACTCAGGAAGGTTTTTTTAAAAGAAAGGAATCTGCAAAAAATAATCAAAATTTTATTTCTAATAATGATATTTTTATTAGAGATAAATTTTCTGATTCTAAACCTTTAAATTTATTTTTTAATTCAGAAAATGATGAAATGAAAGAAGATATTAATAGTAATGTTTTAAGAATTAATCATGAAAATTTAAAAAGTAAAAGACTAAATTCTTCTCATGTAAAAAAAGAAGAAAATAAAAATGAATTAAATTTGAACAAAATTAATTATAAAACTGAATATATAAATAATAAACCAATTATTAAAAGTGAAGATTTTCGTATAAATAATTTAGGAGTTTTTGATAATAAAAATAATGTTAATTTAGTTTTTCCTATGATTCAAAATAATAATATTGTGCCAAAAAATAATAATATTCATTCTAAAATTGCCAAATTTAATAAAAATAAAATGATAGTAAAAACTGAGAATTCTGGATTTAATTTCTTTAGAAAAACTTTTAATCTAATGCCAAATAAAATTTTAACAATACATGATTTAAAATAAATAATTTATACATATTTATTATATATATATCTATCTTTGAAAAAAAAGATTGTTGTTTTTTTAATAATTAATTAATAAAATATAATATATAAAATTTAATTTTCTTTTACATATTTAATTTTAATATTTTTTGACTCATTATTTCCATTTAATTGATATGGACTTATAGAAAAAAGATTTGAATTAGTTCTACTTTCAGTTGAAATATGATATCTCTGATTAGAATTATTTCTTATACTATTCTTTTTATTTCTGGTATTAATATCAGAACCATTACCAAATGATATTAATTTTTTTATTTTAATATTAGGGAAAAATTTCTCAGTATCATCATTATTTTTATTATTATTATCATAAGTTTTAATTTTAATTTTCTTTTTAAATTTAAAACCTTTATTTTTTGATTCAATATTAAAATTATTATTATTTACAATTAAATTACTTATATTTAAATTATTTTTATTTCTTACTGAATTTGGTAAATATTGTAAACTTTCTTTATATAATTGAACCAATTCATATTTGTCATTAAATTCTTTTTCAATTTTCTTACTATTATAAAATTTTTCCGTTGCAGTTCTCGGTCTAACTTTTTTAATTGGAAGATAAAAAAATGGTATTTGATTATATAACATCATTTCATCTTCATTTAAAAAAATTTGAGCAAATCTATAATAATCAATTTTTTTTTCAACTTCAGCTTCAGTAAAAAAAATTGTAGGTTTTGTTAATAATTTTTTTTTTGAGTTTATTATTTTTAAATTAACAGGTCTTAAAAAAGGAGTTATTTCTAATTCTAATCTATTTCTTTTTATAGGATCTCTTTCTGAATTTACTGTTATTAAACTTTTTATATGTTCAAAGTAATGATTTCCATTTTTTATTTCTTTATTCACTTTTGATAAAGCTTGTACTCTCCAAAAACCTTTTTGGGATGTACTAGCAATTCTTTTTATATTTTCATAATTTGTTTTTAACATTTTTGTTTTAAAATAATAAAATAAAAATTTCAATTAATAAATAATTTATATTTAATTTGTTTTTATAAATATTCATAAATAAAATTAAAAAAGTATGAAAAAATTAAAATAAAAATTTATTTTATTCAATACAAATTGCATAAAAAATTAAAAAACCCATTTAAATTAAAATAACTCGTTATAAAAAACAAAAAAAAAAAAATTAAATTTATTAATCAACTTTTTGTTTCTCAATAACACTTTCAGTATGTCCATCCCCAAAAATATAAATAGTCTTAATAACAATCATTTCCTTTCCATTTTCTATAACAAACTTTTCACTTCTATTCATTTTAATAGCACCATCAGGCCAATCTTTATAATTTTCATCATAATCATCATCATCTCTTTCAATTTCAACAACTTTTTCATCTCCATCATTATCAATATAATTATTATCATTATCATTCTCAATTTCAACTTCATTTTCATTTTCATGTTCATTCATATTAAATAATTTCAACCCATCCATATCAATTCCATTTTTATTAAAATTATTATTATTATGTCCCATAAATTGATTTCTTTTCATAGAAAATAAATTATTAATATTCTTATCAATATTATTATTTTTTTTATTATTAGAAATAATAGAAGTATCCTTATTAAAATTTTTCCCTGAATCCCTAGTATAAGTTCTAGTATCATAAATTCTTTCACTTTGTCTATTTCTATACTTTAATTGTACATCAAGTGATATAGTTTCATCAGGTTCAAAATAATCTTCAGCAAAGTCAATAACAGTACAAACTTTATCAGAAGGTAAAATTCCAGAAGCAATACCAACAGTTTTTAATTGAGGATTAAAAATAATACTTCTATCAATTTTATTATCATCATCATCACCTAAAATAAAATTAATAACAATAAATTCTGGATCAAACATACCATAATCAATTAATTCATATATTTCACCAAATGGAATACCATTTGAATGCATTCTATTAAGAAGTGAATATCTTGGATTATTTAATTCATTTTCATTAAAACCATCATGCATCATTAATACATTTAATAGATCATTACAACCATTTGATATACTTTCATTATATGTTAATCCTTCTAATGGTTTTTGTTCTTTTAGAAATTCTATTGAGTTTTGTAAATTCATATTTAAATCATTATATGTGAATGGAACTGATTTTATTAATATTGTATTTTGATCTTCGGAATCACTTTCATTTATTAATTTTTGGATTTTTTCTAATTTTTTAACAAATTCTTGAGGGTGCATTCTTGCATAATCTATTTCGTTTATTATTGTTAATGCAAAGGCAGAAAAATCTTTTATTTGTAATGCTGGGTTGTTTTGATCAGGTTTTGATTTGTTCATTTTTTTATTTAATTTTTTTGTTTTTTTTGTTTTTTGTTTAAAATGAAATGTTTTGGGTTTTAAAATTTTAATTTTTTTAAATTGGAAATTATATAATTTTTTATTTTTTTTATTTATTATTTATATTTTAGTTTGTTTCAATTTTATAAAAATTAATAGTTCCATCATTTGAAAATGAAAATAATTGATAATTTTCAAAGTTTATTTTAAAAATTCCATTAATATCATTATTATGTGCATTTTCAATAATTTGAATTAGTTCATATTTATCTTTCCTATAAATCCTAATATTTTGACAATTCCCTCCAGTTAAAAAAACATTATCTAAAACACAAATACACCAACAATCAAAAACATTACAAATTTCAATAACAATTTTTAAATCAATTAAATTAATAATACTTAAATTTCTATCACCAATAATGACTCTATTATAATCTAATAATTTAATACATTCAGCATTATAACTTTTTATTTCTTTAAAATTTGAAATAATTTTATAAGTAATATAATCATAAAAAATTGTTCCAGCAATTCCAGAAGTAATTAAATAATTAAATTCATTAATTATTAAAAAAGAACAAACTCCATTTTCTTGTGGTAAAATTGTCATATTTTGATATTTATTTTTTGGTTTGTTCCAAATTTTTAATGTTTCATCAAGTGAACATGAAAATATATTATTTGATAATGGTTCAATATATATTTTTATTATTACTGATAAATGAGCTTTTAATATTGTTTCTGAACAGATAAATTTATTTTTTTGATTTCTTGACCAACATTTTATTGTTAAATCTAATGATGATGTTATAAAAAAATTATTATCTTTTATTGAAAGAGATGTTATATTTTTTTTATGTTCATTTATTATTTCTTGGATTATTTTATTGTCTTTTAATGAATAAATTTGAATTAATGTATTTGAAATAAAAACAAATTCTCCATTTGGGAAAGATTGTACTTTGAAGATTGCTTCATTTTTTGTTTGTATATTTAATTTTTTTAAAATATTAATTTTTATTTGTTTAATAGGGTCCTTTTTTAATTCTAGTTTTTTAATTGTTTCCATTAATGAATTTATTACTTTTTGTAATCTTAAATTTTCATTAGTTAAATTTTTACAAATATTATTAATATTATTATTATTATCATCTTTTTTTATTATTTTAGTATTATTCTTCTTTGACATATTCAAAATAATAAATTTTAAAAAATAAATTTAATTACCTATATTTTTTAAAGAATTTTATTAATATAATCTATTTATTTAACAAATTTAATAATTCATTTATAATATCTTGAGAATTAACCCAATTTTTTAATTTAATTTTCAAATAAAATCCATTATTAAAATAAGGTAATTTTACTATATTAAGTTCTATATGTGTATTAGCTTGAATACATTTAATTTGATTACCTTTTATATTCAAAAAACAATCATTTTTTTTAAAATAATTTTTAATTATTTTTATTATTTCATTAGGAGATTTAATAAACATACATTGTAAATCAAAAGGTTCTAGAATATTATCTTGATTATTATTATTATTATTAATATTATTTTTAAAATTTCTATCATAAAAAGTATAATATTTTTCTATATTTTTATTCATTTTATTTCTTTTTTTAACATCTTTTCTATTATTTATAGAAGTATAATTAATTTGTTTAATAAAAGAAAGATTATTTGTATTATTTATAATAGATATACTTAATTTTTGTTTTTCATGTTTTAAATTTTTAGGAGAAATTGCAACTGAGTTTGTTTTTAAATGAGTTTTCTTTTTTTTATTTTTATTATAAGAATCATTAATATTAATATTTAAATCACTTAAATTCATTTTATTTTGATTTGAATTTTTCCTTCCTTTATAAGGTCCTCTCGCAGTCGGAAGGGGTTCATAAATATCAGAATAATTATCCCAATCTGTTTCATTTATTTGAGTTCTTAATGAAGTTTTTTTTGCATATATTTTTTCTAATGAATTTTCATCAGAAATAATTGATAAAAATTTATTTCTATTTTTTTTTGGAGTTACTGAAAAATAATCATGAAGATAATTTCTTGGAATATTAATTTTATTTTTTGTTAATGAACGATGAAATATTTTTTCATTTTTATTCATTCCTTTTTTAATTTTTTTCATAAAATTTCTAAATAAAGATTTTTTTATAAATGAATATGGGAAAATAATATCATTATCATCATTAATTAATTCACTAATATTATTATAATTATAAAATAAATTATCAGGGAAAATTCCAATATTTTTAATTTTAACTTTTTCTATTAAATTTTTATATTTTTTATCTCTTATTTTTTCATTTTGAATCTTATTATTATTTGAAGAATTGTTATTTAAATATTTACTAAATATTGTATTTTTAATTAATTTATTAGCCATTAATTGAATAATATTATTCCCATTTTCAGAAGGAGAATCATAAAATATATTATCAATTATATTACATTCATTTGAAAAATCTTCTTTAGATTTTTTTATTTTTTTCATAATTTCTTCTTTTTTTTCAGGAGTAAATTCTTCATTAAATGAAATAAAATTATTATTATCTTTTTTATTTAATTTATACCCATTAGAATTGGTTGAATTATAAGAATTTGATAAAGTATTAGGATTCCTTTCTAAAATTGTTGATTTTGATAATAAATAATTATCTGTTTGAATTTTATCTTTAAATGATGTTTCAATTGTTTCTAAATTTTTAGGATTTTTATATGGTAATTTATCTAAAGTTATATTTAAATAATTTAAATTAACTGATATATTATTTTGAAAATTTTTTTTATTTTTTGAAGGGTATATTATTTTTTTTGTTAATGGTGATTTTGTTATTCTTAAATATGATGGTTTTAATGATTCTTTAATAACATTTTTCTTTATTATTAAATCTTTTTCTTTGTCAATTGTTTTAAAAAATTTATTTCTCAAATTAAAATCATCATCCATGTATTTTATATTCCCTTTTATATATATAATAAATTTAAAAAATATTATTTCTTTTTTAAATGATTAAAAAAATAATTAAATGGAATTCTTTATAATTAAAATATTTATTTTTTAAATTAAAATAATGAGTGAAAACAAAAATAAAATCATTTTTTTCAATATGAAAAAATTTAAAACTTTTGAAATAATCATTTTGCCCTTTATTCTATCAAATTAAAATTTTAGTATTTTTAATTAGATATTAATTAATATTTAATTTTTAATTTTTATTTATTTTTTGGAAAACATTTTAGAAAATATATTATTATTTTCCAACATAATTGGGGATTGGGGATTGGGGATTGGGGATTGGG
>JAJJLH010000270.1:0-29377 GCA_023806865.1 Isotricha sp. YL-2021a
CCCAATCCCCAATCCCCAATCCCCAATCCCCATCCCCAATCCCCAATTTTTATAAATTTCTAAATATTTTTTAAACTAAAATTATTAATATGTGTTTTTGACTAATTTCATATAAAAATATTTTTTTATTAATATAGTAAATAATTAAATTAAATATAAAAAAATTATTATAATTTATTAATATAAATTTAATTTATTTAAATGGATGAACTTAGTATTAAAAATATTGAATTAAGTTATAATAATTATAGTTATTTAGAACCAAGTAGCAAAATTATTATAGATGATTTTTTAGATAATTCAAATGGAATTAGATGTCCAGAATGTAATTTAATTCCACAAATTTTTTTATTATATGATAAACCAGATGACATTATTTGTAATTGTGAATATCCTCATTCTCAATATCTTTCTATCATTTACAAATGTGAAAACAATCATTCAAAAAAAGTATCTTTATCATATTTTATGGAACATTCAAAAGACTTTGGAATATTTAATTGTATTTGTTCTTTTCAAAATAATGAAGGACATAGAGAATTTGAAAATACTGATGATTATAGATATTGTTATACATGTAAAAATTTTCTTTGTCCAGAATGTTTTGAAAATAAACATAAACAATTGAATCATAAAACTGTTTTATTAACAAAATTTGATTCAACTTGTAGTGAACATTTAAAACAATATTCTGGATATTGTTTTACATGTAATAAAAATATTTGTAATGATTGTGATCATAAAGGACATAATATTAATTCTTCTAAAATAAATAATATTCAATTTTATAAAGATAAACTTGAAAATGCAAATAAATATTTTGAAGATACTATTAAAGGAATTTCAAATATTTATATAAAATTATATTCTATGATTCAAAAAGTTAAAAATTATTTAGATGAATTTAAAGAAATTAATGAACAACAAATTCAATTAGCTGAAATATTATTAAATTATTATGAATCAAATCAAAATAATAATTTAAATTTTACAATTGTAAATAATATTTATAAAATACTTAATTTTAATTCATTAGATATCAATAATTTAGATTCTAATATTCCAGATTTAGGTGAATTAATTCAATCAACTTTAGGATTTTTAAAAAATAGGAAAAATTGTATTTTAAAAAATTCAAAAATATATGAAGACATAAATAAAATGAGAAAAATTGAAATTCAAAATGAAAAATATTGGGCAATTTCAGGAATTGATTTAATAGATAATAGAATTGCTATTTCATATACAAATAGAAAAATTTGTATTTATGACAATAATTTAATTGAACAATTTAATTTTGAATTTGATGTAATTTGTTATTCTTTTTGTCAATTATCAAATAATATTTTATTAGTTGGAACAAATTCAAAAAATATTTTAAAACTTATTGTAGGAGAAAAATCTTTTGTAGATAAAGGTAAAATTGATTTGTCTTCAAAAATAAGAAATGAAGTATTAATTAATAAAATATCCTTATTCCCAAATAAAAAAGATCTAATTATTTTTAATCAATATGGAAATGTAATAATATTAAAATATAATAATGGAAATTATGAAATTGATAATAGTTCATTTGAAGTAAATAATTCAATTCAAAATGCAATTCTTTTAAAAGATATAATTGTTATAATTTCAAGAACACCATATAAATCAATAAAATTTTATAAATTAAATATAAATTCATATGTTTGTGTTAATGAAATAAAAAATATTTCTTGTTCATCATTAAGTCATGCTGTTACACAATATCAGGAAAATTATTTTTTAGTTATAGGTTCATCATTATCATTATTTGATATTAATAATTATCAAATTGTAAAACAATTTCCTATTGGTTTATTTACTAGTATTTATTTTAATGATAATTCTGATATTTTAATAGGTGGAATTGAAAATATGGAACAAGGAAGAATAGTTAATAATGAATATATTCCAATTAGTAAAATTGTATTTAAAGAAAAAAGTACAATTAAAATAACATTTATATTCCAAACTGAAAATGGAAGAATTGTAGTTGGAAATGAAGTAGGTTGTATAAGATTATATTATTGAAAAAAAATTTATAATTATTAATTTATTTAAAATAAAATAATAATTTATAATAATAATTTATTACCCAAAATTAAAATTAATATACTTATTAAAAAGACAAATATTATAATAGAAAAAATCATATAATAAATCCATAATTCTTCTAATTTTTGAAAATCAAAAAAAAAAATGAATTATGCCCTAAAAGAAGTTATTCTCCTTCTAATTTCTAATCTAATAAAATCAGCAAAATTTGCTTCCATTTCTTCTTCATCACTAGAATTAATATTATCATTATATTTATCATGAAATTGAATACTTTTCCTTTTCCTATATTCATAAACCCAAGCAAAAATAAGAAAAAAAACTGAAAAAAAAACCCACCAAAAACCAACTCTCATTCCCCAAATAAAACCTTGTTTTTCATCATTAAAACAATCCATAATAAATCCAGTTAAAAAAGGAGATAAAAAATAACCTCCTAAATTAAAAATTAACTGACTTAAACTATTAGAAGTAGCTTGATCTTCATTTTTAATAGTACTAATCATAATTCCTGTTGCAATTGGAACAATTGCAGCACCAAAAAATAAAAAAGCCCATAATAAAATACTAATATAAATAAAAGAAAAAATAAAACCTAAAGGAAAAGCAAAAATAAAAGCAATTAAACCAAATGCAACACACATTTGAATTGCTTTATAAGTATTTTTCCCTTTATATCCTCCATAACTATCTGATAATGTTCCTCCTATTATAATTCCTGATAAAGGTGCTGTTATTGTAGTAAATGAAAATACTGAAACTACTATTAAAGGATTTGCTCCTATTATATCTATTAAATATGCTGTCATCCAAAATTGAATGTTTGTTACTATGAAATATACTGAACATAAACCAAATGTCATTGATAAATATATTGGATTTGATAATATATTTATTGATTTTTTTATATATTTTGAACAGTTTAATTTTGGTTTTGAATTTATTCTTTGAAAATTTTTTATTGGATTTTTGTTGTTTTTTTTGTTTTCGTTTTCTTTTTTTTCATCTGAAATTTTTTCTTCTTCTTCTTCTACTTCTTTTAACATATTTTCATTACTTGCATATATATGATTATGAATATATTGTGCTCTTTCTGAATTATATATATCACTTTTTATTTTTCTACTATTTTTACTTTCAATTGTAATATTAATTGTATTTTTGAGATTTTTCTGTGAATTATATCTATTTAACCTTGATTCAAATTCTTCTTCAATGCTATTATAATGAATATTAATATAATTATCATCTTCAAAATATAAAAGAATAGAAATAGGAATGAGAAAAATTCCTTGAATTTGAATTGCAAATCTCCAATTAATAAATAGATTTAAAAAATTAATAACAATCCCACTAACTATATACCCAGCAATCATACCAAAAATAGTAGTAGCATGTAATATTCCTAACCAAGTAGCACTTTTATCTTTAGGAGAATAATTATTAACCCAAACAGGACCATAAATAACAACAAATGATTCAGTAACTCCCATAAAAAATCTAGTTGAAAATAATATAATTTTATCAATTGAAAGTGAAAATATAAAACAACATAATGAATTTAATAATAAAACAAATGAACAAACATCTTTTGCTCCAAATTTAGAAATTATTGGTGATACAAATAATGATGCTGTTGATAATCCTAAATATACTAATGAACCTAATAATGCTTGTTCTTTATAATCGAAATTTATTTCTTTTTCTATTTCTAATAAACTCGCTGGAATTACTCCTGTATCATAATTTAATAGAAGGTTTGATAAAAGGAATAATAAGAAAATTTTAGTATTTTTTTCCATAATTTTTGAAAAAAAAATTTAATATTAAAAAATTTAAATTTAATATAATATTAAAAATTAAATTTTGTTTTATAAATTTTTTAATAATTGTTATATGGATAAAAATACTTTTTCTTTTTATTTACTTATATATAATATTCAATCAAGAAATAATTTAAAAATATTAATTAAAAGTGCTATTTCTTATAATTGCAAAAAATTTTTGGTTTTAGGAAAAGAAAAGAAAGTTTTGGAAAAATTTTTTAATGGAGATAAAGAAATATCATTAAAATTAAAAGCTTATTTTGAATATTTTGATAATTTAGAATCATTAAAAAATTATTTGAAAGATAATAATATAATTCCATGTGGAGTAGAAATAGGTGCAAATTGTATTCCAATTCAAAATCACCCTTTTAAAGGAAATACATTATTTATTTTAGGAAATGAAGGTACAGGATTAAATAAAAAACAAAAGGAATTATGTGAACAATTTGTTTTTATCCAACAATATAGTGAAAAAACAGGTTCTTTAAATGTTGCAATTGCAGCTTCTATTATTTTTTATCATTTTTATGTATGGAATAAAAATAAATAAAAAAGTATTAAATTTAATTAAACCCATTCTCTAAATTTTTTTCATTTAAATAAACATGAATTTTATTTAAATATATAATAATTATTTAATATATGAAAAAATATTAATATATTATATCAAAATTAATTACTTTTAAATTTTCAAAAAATTAATGCTTTTAAATTTTTTAAGCTCAAATATTAGTTTACTATTTAGAAAAAAAAATGATTACAATTAAGATTATCATAATATATTTATTATTAATGATAAATAGAATTATTAATATATTTTTAAGAAAATCTTAAATAAAAATATTTTTTTTGGAATTAAATTCTGTTGAAATTGTATTTTTATTTTTATTATAATCTTTTGAAAATAAAATACTTTTTTTAAAATTTTTTTTTAAATTATAACAAAATCATTTTGTTTTCATGAATAATTACTTAAATTACTTAAATCTAGAAATTGAAACTTTTAATTGGAATTTTAAAAGGAATTTTATGTATATATATTTTCCTTTTGTTTTATTTTATTTTTACAATTTATTGGTTAAAAAAAAAACTTTTTTAATTAATTAATAAAAATTATAAAAATTTTTCAATCACTATTGAAAAAATTACTTTTTATATAATTATTATTTATAACTTTTTCATAATTTATAAATTATTTCATACACAAATTTACAAAAATAAATCAATTATTTTACTCATATAATATAATATTTTTAAATGAAATTTCAAAGCCAAAAACCTTAGAATAGTTAAAAGCAAACATAAAGGAAATGGAATAATTAAAGTTAATATAAAACTTTCAATAGTACTTAATAACAATAACTTTTGATTATTTTGATATACTGCGCAAAATGCAGATGTATAATACCAAAAAACTATTTCTAAAAGAAAAATAACAAAAAAGAAAAAAAACAATTTTATTTTTAAATTCCTTAAAATTTTTTTACATAATATTCTAAATTCATCAATATCTTTTTCATTTTTTAGAACATTTTCTAAATTTTTTTTAGAATTACTTAAAATACCTAAAGTATAAGTTATAAAAAGAGATACTAGAAATGAATAAATTGATTTAGGTAAATCAGAAATAAAATCAACAACACCATTTCTATTATAAGCTTTACTTACATAATCATCATTATAAAAAAAAGCATTTAAAGTAAATTCTAAACCAAATGAAAAACAAAATAATATAATTTTAATTGCCCTTAATTCTAAATGATTATCAAGAAAAAATGTATTTAAAATTATTTGATTTTCTTTAAGATAATCCCAATACATTTTAAAAAATCCTATATAATCTAATTGAATTGCATTTCCATATTCAATATCATTTAATTTTAAATCTTTTAATTTATTTTCTTTTTTCTCATTTTTTTTTTTATTTGTATTTATTTCTTTTTTTGTGTTTGTTTTAAATAAAATTTTTTTTTTTGGATATTTATACATTTGATTTATTGAACTAGTAGTTATAGAAGTTGAATATGAATTTTGTTTAAAATGATAATTAAATTTATTATTATTAAAATATATTTTATTTTCATCATCATTATTGTTTTTTATCTGTTCACAAATTTTTGATCTTATTCTTGAAAAATATGGATTTAATGTATTATTTGAAGAATTAACTGATTTTCTAACATCTATTGCACTTCCTAAATTTGTTTTTCTCTCACAATAATCATCGTTATTTCCAATATCATATTCATAATGTAATGAATCAAATTTTTTTTGAATATCAAAATCTAATTCATTATCTTGTTTTTCATCATTACTACTATTATTATCATATTTTTCTGAATTTATATCATTTTCATCTTTTAATTCATCATTATTATTATTATCATTATTAAAAGTTTTATTGTATTCATATATATAATTACTATTAGAAAAATGTATTGTTCTTTTTCTTGGAGGATTTGATTTTGTATTTAAATTATTGTTTGTATTAAATTCTTTTTCAATATCATTACTAGATACTGTATATCTAATTTTATTGTTTTTTGGTTCAAATAATATTAAAAAATTTCTAATTGGAGTTATCCCTTTTCTAAAAAAAATAATAGTAAAAATAATTGTCAAACAAATAATAACTACCATAACCCAACAACCATAATTTTTTTTTAGTATTTTCCAATTAAAAACTAAATTATAACATTTTACAACAATATAATTCCAAGTAAATAATTTAGAAGTAAAAGCATTCTTCATATTATTAAAACTTAAAGGTTTTGCATTATTAATGCTTTCAATTTCTTCTTCTGGGTCACAATTACAAACAACAGTCATTTTAGAATAATCAATATGATCATAAACACAATCCTTTTCACAAAAAGAAATATTTTGATAAAAATCATTTCTTCTATCTTTTAATGGAACATCTGTACCATTATTTGTTGTAAATGGTTGACAAAAATTATTAAAAAATGAATCATTTGGATTAAATACATCAATTCCTTTTCCTGATAAATCTTCTGCTGAAATTAAATCTAATAATTCAGGATTTGAAATTGGTTTTTCAATATCAATATTTTCACATAATGATGAATCTAATTTATTACCTTCATAATCATATAGATAATAGAAAACTTGATTTACAGGAGAATTTTCTAAAACTTTATCTACTTTTATCATAATAATATCTTCATTTTCAGGAATATGATAATAATTTTTTAATAATTGATTACATTCATTTATATCAATTGTAGAAATTCTAGCTTCATTTGCAATAATTTTAATATTTTCTGAATCATGAAGTTCATATACTTGAATAGTAATATCTTTTCCCTTAATTAAACTATCAGAAGAAACATATGACCTAATATTATCATCAATTTTATCAATAATTGAATCTGTATCATTGGAATGAATTGAATTTACAACACAATTATTATTTAAAGTATTAACTTTTGTTCTAGAAGGACATTCATTAACACATTCACTCATATATTCATAAATATATGTTCCATGTGGACAATTTTCATAACAATTATTATTATACTTATAATAACCTTTTGGACATTTTTCAATACAATTTGAATTAAATAAAATTAATGATTTATTTTTACATGAAATACAATTATTAATGTATTTTGAACCATAAGTTGAACAAGTTTCACACAATTCATAACATTTTGAATATTTATTATCATTAAAAAAAAAACTTTTTGAAGGTAATGTTGAATCATTATAACAATTTGAATTAAGTTCACCTTCTATATTATAAAAATTATTTTTATTATTACATTTAATACAATCAGTATTTAATTCTCCATCACATGTTTCACATGCTTCATTACAAGGTTCATATAATTTTGTAGAAGGATTTAAGAAATAACCTTCATCAATTGTGACATCATTATAACACATTGATGTCCCTTTTTTAAAATAATAATTTTCTATACATTGAATACAAACTGTTTCACTATTTAATGTTGTACATTTTGCACATAATCTATCACATTTTTCCCAAAGATTATTTCTTAATTGATATCCTAATTCTGTTATTGTTGAATTATGACAGTTATTTGTATTTTTAATTTTATAATAATCATTTTCACAAATTTCACATTTTAAATCCTCCTTAGTAATATCATTATTTTCAATTGGTTCACCTGTACAAGATTTACATGAATAATGACATTTTTTTAATAAATTATTTGTGGAATTATAATAATAACCAATTGCATTTTCAATTGTTGAACAATTATTTATATTTTCCATTAAATAATATGGTTCTGAATCAATTGTTTTACAAGATATACAATTTTGACTATTTGAATTTTCATTAGATGAACATGTTTTACAATAATTATAACAAGTGTAAAATTTATCATTTGATAAATAATATCCTTTTTCTTTATAATCTATTTCATAACAATTTTTAGTTCCATCTTCAAAATAATAATTTTCTTTACATTTTTCACAATTATGAGACTCATTATTTCCTTCCCCATAACATAAAGAACATGAAGTAAAACATGGAAAAAAATAATTATTATCTAAATAATATCCATTTTGAGTAAAACTAATATCATAACAATTAGTGGTTTCTGATAAGAAATAATAATTATTTTTACATGTAATACAATTTTGAACATCATTTTCTTCATCATAAGAATCAGTACAACTATTGCAATTATCATAACATTTAAAAAAATATAAATTATTATTATCTTCAGGATTTGGTTTAAGAAAATATCCTTTTTGTTCACCTTCAGTTCTAGTATAACAATTACTAGTTCCATTAACTAAATAATAATTATCATTACAAATAATACAATTGTGAATATCATTTTCACTATCTAACCCATCATTACAAGTTTTACATCTTGTATCACATTTATAAAAAAAATTTTCAGAAATATAATAACCATTATTAATAAGATCTGAAGGATATCTACAATTAGGAATTTCATTTCCTTTAACTGCATCTGGTTTACATTGATCACAATAATTTGTATTACCATTACATGTTTTACAAGTTTCATAACATTTAGCAAAATAATCTCCTTGATTTAAATAATAATCAATATTTGATGATTTTAAAATACAATTTGTTTCATCATCTTCTAAATAAGCATAATTTTCTGAACATAATTTTGATTCACAATTTGTACTTTGTGTATCTTTTCCTTTTGTACATTTAATACATGCTTCATCACATAATAAAAATTCATTTTTATCTTTATCTAAATACCAATTATCTTTTTTCTCTGATTCCATAAAACATGATTTTGAATCTTCTGGTGATTTATAATGTTCTGCAGCACATATTATACAATTATGGGTTTCTGTTGTTTCTTCATCTTCACACTCAGAACATGATTTGTAACATTTTTTAATTTTTATTGTCACTTCTGCTTCTTTTGTGGAATATGTTTCTTGATTATAAATAATATAATGAAAAGTATCTGTTCCTTTTGATATTAATGTTTTAAAATTAAATTTATTATCATTATTAATTAAATATTTTTTTCCTTTTTCTATTATTTCTTCATTATAATAAAATTGACCTGTTAATGATGAAGGAAGAGATGTAAAAGTAACATAATGTTCAATTGATGTATATCTAGTAAATAATGAAAAAAAATCTATAAAATTATCATGATGAACAAAAAATGTAATTGTAGATTTTAAATTTTTTAATAATGGAATTTTCATTATATGTGCTTCAATAGATTTATTATTTTTTTCATAAGTAATAATAAATTTATTATAACTAATTCCTAAAATTTGTAAATAAGATTTTTCCCCATCAGTGTCAATTTTAAATGAATCTATTATATTGAATGAAGAATTTAATCGAATACACTTTATTATATTATTTTTTATACAACAAGCAATTGATTCTTTTGGAGATGATGGGAAATCATTCATATAAAAATCTTTAATATTACTTGAGCAATCTTCTAAAATTTTTAATGGTTTTTTATTTGGAGTTGCATATGGTAATGCCCAAAAAAAATCAATTTCATAAGTCATTAATTCAATATTATTATTTATTGAAATTGATGTAACACATTTAATTGAATTGTTGAATGGAAAAAATAAATTAATTCCTATTGATTTTTCAGTATTTGGAAAATCAGTATAATCATATTTAGAATTATAATAATAATTAATTACAAATCCTTTTATTTTACCATTACAAATATATACACAAAATACTGAATTATTATCAATATATTTTTCACAAACTACCCATTCAATGTTTTTATCACAAGCAGAAAAAGAATTATTTTTAACATTATTTTTATCAAAATAATATTCCATAATATTTTTATTATATGAAGAAAATAATAATAAATTATTTCCAGTTTTATTAATAAAAAATACATTTAAAGATTTTTCCTCATTTAAATTAATTGCATTTGAATAATCATAAATTAATTCATTATTTACAGAATCATCATCATTAAAATTAATTATATTTACTTCCTTAGACCATGCAAAAATTACTGATTTTTCATTTTTATTTTCATCCCAAGCTACAATACTATCATAATTAGATTTTAATGAATATGATGATGTTTTTATACCTGTATTTGTATTAAGTATTATTTTTTTTTCTGGAAGATATATTATTGTCTCTGTAGATGATTTACTAAATAAAATTGGATAATGTGAATTATCATCAATTATGATTGGCAATTCAATTAATGTATTTGAATAAGGTAAAAAAAAATTTAAAATACATAGAATTATATGAAAGTATTTCATATTATTTTTTTTATTTTTTTTATATTATCACTTTATTAATTAAGTATAATTAAAAATATTTATTGATAAATTCCATTTGTTTATATATCAAAATATTCTTTGAATTTTATTTATATTTTATTCAAAAAAGAAATATTATTATTTAAATTTATAACATTAATAAAAAATAACTTAAATAATAAATAAATTGAATAAATGGGAGATAATAATTCAATTTACTCATCAATTCAAATAAAATTAATATTAATAGGTGATATATCAGTAGGGAAAAAGGCATTTGTTTCAAGAATGAATTCTTTACAATGTACAAAATCTCAAAGAAAAGATCTTCCTGGAATATTATCATCAAAGATTTTAGAATATAATTTAAATACTACTTCAATTTTTATTCAATGTTATATTGCAAAAGGTGCAGTAAATATTTTAGATATTGATGATTCAGATTCAAGTGATGAAGATGAAGAAATAAGACATGAATATAAAATACAATTAAATGAAACAAAAAAATCAATTATTGATATGTTTAAAGCTATTAGTAAAAATGCTGAAAATGATCCTAATTCTTTACAAGAAACTGTTTTTATTTTTATGTATGATATGAGTGATTTTTCTACTTTTGAAAGATTATTAATTTATTATGATAGTATTAGTAGGAAATTTGGTTTAAAAGGAAATTCTAAATGTGTTGTTATAGGAAATAAAATTGATAGAAGAATCGTTTTTAAAGATGATGAATATGATAAAATAAATTCATTTATGAAAGTTGATAATTTTAGAAAATATGATATTTCAACAAAAATAAATTTTTCATTTAAACAATTTTTTTATGATTTAATAATAAATTCAATTAGTGAAGATGTATCATATAATAAAGAAAAATTTAAAGCTATTTTAAATAATAAAACAACAATGAGTAAATCAGAAAGAAAAGGATTAGATTTTGGAAATAATAAAAATCCAGAACCTGGTAAATATAATACAAATATATATGAATTTGATTCAATGGAACAAAGAAATGAAATATTAAATGATAAAAAATTACGTTTTTCAAAAAAAATATTTGTAAATAAACAATCTCCAACTTATTCTCCTTTTGGTTTTATAAATGAAGAAGAAGTTTTAAGGAAAAAAGAATTTGAAAAATTAGAAGAAAGAAGAGAAAAACAATTAAGAAGGATTCAATCTATGACTTTAAAAAATGCAGGAAATGAAATAATGAATAATTCATCTTTAAAAAAAGGAGTTTCTCTTTCAGGGACTTCTTGTTCTTCAATGGGTAATATTCATTTACTTGAAAGAAATAATAAAATTAAGAAAAGAGATGAAGAATATTTGAATTCTTTTGGTGAGAATAAAAT
Organism: Isotricha sp. YL-2021a; assembly: GCA_023806865.1. Taxonomy (NCBI): domain Eukaryota; phylum Ciliophora; class Litostomatea; order Vestibuliferida; family Isotrichidae; genus Isotricha; species Isotricha sp. YL-2021a. Next base: position 12,026 of record JAJJLH010000270.1, read on the forward strand.
TAGTATGCTTAATAGACCTTATTCATTTAGACCAAAGACAAAAAATTATTTTGATGATATTGAAAATAGAAGATATCAATATCAGCAAAATTTAAATAATAATTTAAAAGAAAAAGAAAGTAAATATGATGAACAAAGAAAAAAAAATATTGAAGAAATAAATAATAATATATTAGAACGTTCAATGAAAATTTTAAGTAAATATGAAAATTATAATAAAGAATTAGAAAGAAAAAGAACAAAAGAAAGATATTTAGATATAATATATGGAAACAATGCATATAATTTAGATAAAATAAATACAAAAATAGAAACAATAAATTTATTAAAAAGAAGTGAGGAAATAAAACCAAAAATGCAAATTGATATAAGAGGAAATATGTTAAATCCAAAAAAAGGAATTTCAATAATTGGAAAACCTAAACCAATTATATTACAAAGAAATAATGCAAAATTATATTATTTAAAAGATGACTTTGAAAAAATAGTAGATAAATCAAAACCACATTCAGGAACATATTCACCAAGATATCATTCAGCATTTGTAAGAAAAACAAAAACAGAAGAACCAAAAAAATTTGATAATAGTAAATTTATCCAATATGAAAAAAATAGATTAAGTTCAGCAAAAAGGAAAAATTTAGAAAAATATTTTAATGAATTAAGAGAAAAGAAAAAACAACATGAAGTAAAATATAATTTAATAAAAAAAGAAGAAGATGAATATCATAAATTACTTTTATTAGATTATTATAGTAAAAATCCAATTGAAGATGGAAAATATCCTCCTCCGATTAATTTCTCTCAAGTTGAAGATAGAGCTCCTTCATATACAATTGCAGGAAGACATGATAAAAAAAAGAAAAGAATTGGAAATAATTTCTTTAGTATTTTTAATAATGAAGAAGAAGAAGAAGAAATTCCTTATTTACCTAATCCTGATATTAGTAAAGTTAAACCTAATATTCATGCGTTTAGTTTTGGAAAAGAAAAAAGATTTAAAATGGATAATAAGGATATTATTAAAGAAAATGATTTTGAAAATGATTTTGATGAAGATAATGAAGTTTTATTTGGGAGTGAAGATAAGAAAAGTTTTTCTAATATTCAACCTTATGATTCTAAAAGTAAGAGAGGGGATTTGTTTACTAATTCTAATAGTCCTGGACCTGGACAATATAATTTAAGAGGTTTTGCTGAGGAAATTGTTGAAAGTGCTTATAAGAGATATACTGGGAAGAATGAAAAGGAAAATGAGAAAAAAGAATATGAAGGAAAGAAGGAAGATAATGATGAAAAAAATGATAATAATACACAAGAAATTGTTATTGATGCAAATGTTAATAATCAAAATTTAATTAATTCAAATAATATTAATAATAATAATAATAATATTATAAATAATAATCCAAATGCAAATATGGATATTATTCATGCTTTAAATAATAATGATAATATTAATAATAATCATAAAATTAATATAAATGAAGATGAAAAAATTATTGATGAGAAAGGTATTGAAAAAAATGAAATTCATAATGATGATTTTCTAGATATAAATCAACCAAAAAATGAAAATGTTCAAAATCTCAATTATATGGAAGAAGAATCAAAAACTGATATAAATAATACAAATAAAAATATGGAAAATACAAATTTAAATAAAAATGAAAAAATAATTTCTAGAAATACTGAACAATTAGATAATGAAATTACTGATAATATGCAAAAACCTAAAACACAACAAGAAACTGTTCTTTCTCATGAGCAAATGATTAATTTTACAGATAATATAGAAAAAACAGATATAATTAATAATAAACAAATAAATGATAAAAATGAAAGCAATGTAATAACTTTTACTGATAACTTAGAAAATACTGAAAATAAAGTTGATCAAATTCAAAGTGTAAATAATAAAAAAGAAAATGAAGGTGAAATTATTAGTTATGAAGATAAATTAGAAAATACTGATAATAAAGTTGATCAAATTCAAAGTTTAAATAATAAAAAAGAAAATGAAGGTGAAATTATTAGTTATGAAGATAAATTAGAAAATACTGGAAATAAAGTTGATCAAATTCAAAGCGAAAATAATCAAAAAGAAAATGAAGGTGAAATAATAGGTTATTCTGATAATTTAGAAAATACTGAAAATAAAGTTGATCAAATTCAAAGCGAAAATAATAAAAAAGAAAATGATAATGAAGTTTATGATAGTACGGATAATATAAAAAAAAATGATAATAAAATTCAACAAAATGAAAAAATTAATAATAACGAAGGAGAAGTTATTGGTTATATTGATAATATAGAAAAAAATGATAATAAAATTGATGAAATTCAAAATGAAAATAATACTAATATTAAAAATAATAATGAAGGAAATAATATTGTCAATATTGATAATTTTGAAAAAAATGATAATAAAAATACTCAGATTCAAAATGAAAATTATAATAATAATAATGAAGGTGAAGTTAAGCAAAATGAAAATAATAATAATAATAATGAAGGTGAAGTTAAGCAAAATGAAAATAATAATAATAATGGAGATGATATTATCGGTTATACAGATGATTTAGAAATTGAAGATAAGAAAGTTAATCAAAATTAAAATAATGGAGAAGTAATTGAATATATGGAAAATGAAGAATTAAATATTGATATTTAAATATATATATAAAAAATATTATCATTATTATTTTATATTAAAGTAATTTTTGGGTGAATTAAAAAATATTTTTAATAAAAAATTAATTATTGTATATATTAAAAAATATTAAATAAAAATAAAACAAAAAATTAAGAACATAAATCATTAAAAGTAAAAACATTAACTCCTTTTTCAAAATCATGAATTGTACTAACAATAGAAGAAATAGGTAAAATAATAGCAGAAATTCCAATAACAAAAAAAAGTGCAAAAACCAAATAACTTTGCCTTCTACTTTTCTTAAAAAAACCTTGAATAACAATAGTTCCAATAATTGAACCCAAAGATGAAAAAAAAACAGAAACAATCGCATATTCATAATTTAACATTTTAAATAAAATAAATTGTAGAGTAGTAGAAGAACTAGTTAATAAAACTAAAAAATTAGTAGTAACAGTACTAACAACTGGATAAATTCCCAAAGATAATAAAATAGGACCTAAAACAACTCCTCCTCCAATTCCAATTATTCCAGCAATAAAACCACTTAAAAATCCAATTATTGATATTTTTAAACTTTTATCAAAAGTCCAATTTATATCTTTTAAATCATATGGAAATGCAATTGAAGTTCTATAATTAAATTCATGTTGAACATGTAAAAGTGACATGTAATCTATTATTAAACAAAATATAAAAAAAATTATAAATAGAAACCAATATGAAAATGAACATTTTGGTGTTATTTGAGATTCTCTTAATATACTTAGAAATGCCATTATTAAAAATGGAATTAATATATATTTTAATTTATCCCAACGAAGGAATTTTTTATCTTTTTCTAATTCTTTTTTTATTTCCTCATCAATTGGATCATTTAATGGATTTTCAATTAAATTATTATTTGAATTTAAACCACCATTATTATTTTCATAATCTAAATTTTTTAAACTTGATTGAGCACTTATATTTTTCATTGCATTATTTTCATTTTCATATTCTTTGATTCCAACTTTGAAAGTTTTATAAGTATTATAAAATAATAAAATAGTAAGAAGAAATATTATTATTACATTAGGTAAAATTTTATTTAATGTAACACCTAAAACAGTTCCCATTAATAAATTTGGACAAATTAAAATAATCATATTAAAATCTAAAGCTTTAGTATTTCTGACTGGATGAGTTAATTTTAAATTAAGGAAAAAAGATGATAATGAACCAAAAAAAATTACAATTTTTGATAATGGAATTGCTTCATGAGTATAAAAATGCATTATTAATAATAATACAGGAATAAATAAAGTTCCTCCTCCAATTCCACCTGCATTTGAAAATGCACTTGCAAAGAATATACTTAATAAACCAATTATTTCTTTTAATTTAAATGGAAATAATGATATGTGCTTACATGTATTTTTTTGACATATATTATCTGTTTTACAATCTGCATTTGTTTTACAAAATTCAGACTAAATTTTTTATATATTGTTTTACTGTGCTTTTTGTATTTTGGATTAAGAGAATTAGAAAGAAAAAAAATTTTATAATTTTATTTTCTTTCATTTGTTTTTTAAATTTTCAAAAATCATTTGTATTAATTATTTTTTTAGATAAATTAAATTGAATAATATTATTTTAATATTATCATTTATTCAATCATAAAAATGTCAAATACATTAATTAATAACATATCTACAAATAATAATTTATCAAATTCAAAAATACAAAATGAAAATAATAAACATATAACTTTCCAATCTCAGTCAACATCAAGTAATAATAGTATAGAAGAAGATAATATAAATGATGAAATAATAAATAAAAATGAATCATTAATAATTCAAACAAATAATCAAATTGAAAAAAATGATCATTCAAAAAAATGGGAAATTTCAGAAGGATGTGATTTAGATAATTTCCAATTAAAAATTGAAAATCGAGTTGAAGAAATTTTAATTGATATTTTTGAAAATACTGTCAAAAATTATAATAATAAATATTCACTTACAATTAAATCTACTCGTTTTGCTAAAGATATAAAATATTATTGTGAAGAACTTCGTTTTAATTTTGCTATTTTTATTTTAACAATATTATCTCAAAAATTAATATCATTAATTAATTATGTTGAAGAAAAATATATTAACACACCAAATTTTAAAATTAAAAAATTATTTAAAATAAAAAATTGTTTAGCTCAAACAGGAAATGATATCCAAAAAGTTTTTAAAAGTGTATTTAATATAACATATTTTTTTGATATTGGTAGTGTATTAGTAGAAATTTTTTTAAGAAATATTTTAAGTGAAAATGATATTAGTAATTATATAAAAAATGAAGATTTTGAAAAATTAGAAACAATTAATTCAATTGGAGAAAAAGATAGATTTGAATCATATTTAAATCAATTTAAAAGTTATTTATATCTTTATGATAATGAATATAATACTGAAGAAAATAATGAAGAAGAAAAAGAAGAAGATGAAGAAAAAATTGATGAAATAAAAAAAGAAGAAGAAAAAATTAATGATAATATGTTTAATATAATAGAAAAAGATATTGATGAATTAGTTGAATATATTAATTCGGATATTCCATTAAAAAAAGGAAAAAAAAAGAAAAAGAAAAATAAAAAAAATAAAAATAATTATAAAATAGAAGATAATATTAATGAAAATAATAATTTAAATATTATTGATATTAGAGATGATATAGTTGAAAATTTTAAAAATTCTATTAATCAATATACTGTTGAAAATCATAAAAAAATTCGACCAAATCTAAGTAAAAATTGGTTGAATAAAATAAATAAATTCCAAATTTAAAATTTTATATTTTATTTAAGGTGAATTATAAATATTAAAAAATTAAATAAAAAAAAATATATCATTATTAAAAAAAAAATAATTAATTTAAATTTCATTTTTAATCATTTTAATTTAAAAAAAATCCCCATCAAACAAAAAAAAAAAAGAAAAAAAAAGAAAAAAAAAAAAAAAATTTAATCTTTCAAATAATTCTTAACTTGTTCAGGAGTAAGCAACTCAAACCCACTACTTTTCAAAATAGCAATCTCAATATTATTCTCAGTAACTTCTCCATCATAACCTTCTCTAAGAGTACTAATCATAATACTTAATCCATCATCAATACTTAATCCATCTTTATATCTTCTTTCTAAATTCTGAGTAGCTCTACTTCTATTTTTCCCAATAGCTCCAGCTTTCAATTCATAATAAGCACCAGAAGGATCAATTTGATATAAACGATGACCTTCCCTATCATAACCAGCCATTAATAAACAAACACCAAATGGTCTTACACCTCCACTTTGAGTATATTCTTGCATTACATTTGCTACTTCTCTACTTAATGAATGAACTGGCATTAAATCATCCATAAATTTTAATTTATATTCTTGAAATTCTTTTCTTGCTTTTTTTAATAAAACTCTACAATCTGGTGATAAACCTGAATATGCTACTCCTATATATTTACTTAAGTTGTTTATTTTTGAAAATGACGTACTGTCTACTAATATTGAATTTAGGTTCTTTTCACATGCTAGGATTACTCCATCTTTTGTTTTTAATCCTAATGTTGTTTCTCCGTTGTTTGCTGCTGTTATTGCGTAATTTACTTGATCAAGGGAACCATCGTTTGAAAAGGTTGTTAAGGAAAAGTTGTTTGACATTTTTTTTTTTTATATAATTTTTTTTATTTGAATTGGGTTTTTTAATATTTTATAAGGTTCTCTATTTTTTTTTTAGTTTTTTTTATTTTATTTTTTTTTTTTTAATTTATTTTTTTTTTAAATTTTTTTTTGATTAAATCCTATTATTTTTTTTATAAATAATTAATATGAATATTGCATTACAAAGAAGAAATACTACAACTGTGCATAAAAAAGAAAAAACTATTAAATTTAAACTAGAAAATTCTGAAAAAGAATATCAAATAATTTTGAATAATCAAGATCAATTATATATTCAAGAAGAAGATTTTTTAAATAAAAAAAAAGATTTACTTGGAATTAAAAATATTGAAAATTATTGTCTATATGAAAAAAATTCCCAATATATAATTTATGATTTTGAACTTTTTGGAACTAAATTTAGTGATGAAACAATATTTATTTTTATAGATTGTAAACCTTTAGTAACAAACATGATACAAAAATTACAAGAAATGATAGATAAACCTGAATCTCAAAATAAAAATTTAATGACATGTAAATTATTAGGAATTTATGTTCAAGCACCACAATTTACAAATTTATTTATTGTTGAACAAGGAATTGATAAAATTGTAACTTTAATAAAAATGTTAAAAATAAATGCACAAGCTTATGTAGCAGAAGCAATTTCATATTTAATGGAATATCAAAATGCTTGTCAATATGTTAATGAAAATCAATATATTTTAGATACATTTTATAAAATATTAATTAATAATTTACAAAGAGTAAATACTACTAAATATATGTTAAATAGTTTTTTAACATTACAAGTTTATTTAAAAGAAAAATTTTCCTCTCTTTTTTTAAAAGCAGCTGAAAATTATGCAAAAGAAACAAATACTAAATTATTAGAAAGTTATTGTAATTTATTAAAAGATAATTATTATGAAAATAAAGAAATGGCTTTAGAAATAATTATATCAATGTTAACATATACAGAAGAAAAATGTAGTAGAACTGAATTATCTCAATTAATTTTAAAATTAAAAGAAGCACCAATAACTGATGCTTTAGAAATTAAAAATTCTTCTCCTGAACAACAAAATGAAATGAAAGAACTTTTTAATAATCATCCTCAATATAAACAATTATTAGATACTTATCAAAGAATAACTAATGAAGTAATAGAAGGATCAACTTATCAAGTTGAAGAATTAAATAAAAAAATACAAACTTATGAAGAGTCAATGACTTCACTTGAAAAAAGAACAGAATATGTATTTCAAAATCAAAAATTTTATGATGAAATTGTAGCTGATTTTATTCAATTCAAAAAATTAAGTGAACTTTGTATTGAAGAAGCAGGTTATTATAATCCTTATTGTCCTACAGAAAGATCTATTTTGAAATTTGGAAAAAAAATTAATGTTAATAATGATGGAAAAGTTAAAATAAAACAATTAAGTAATAATGAAATGCAAGATGAAGTTAGTATTCTTCAAAAACACATTTCTACTTTAAAAGATAATAAACAAAAATTAGAAAAAGAAAAAGAAGAATTAAAATTAAAACTTATTGAATATATAAATAATGAAAAATTAAGAGGAGATGTTGAAAATTTTGAATATGTAGAATTACAAAATTTGAATATTGAATTAAGGAAAAATATTGAAGTTCTTAATAAAAATTTAGAAAATAAAGAAATAGAAAATAAAAATTTAATAAATGATAATGAACAAAAAGAGAATGAAAAAAATAAATATAAACAAGAAATAGAAAGGATTCAAAAAAGATTTTATGATTTTAGTATTGAAAATGATAGTTTTAAGATTATAGGTATAGAAAAAAAAATTAATATTATTGATAATCAAAAAAATAGCGATCCTATTTCAAAAGAAAGTCAAATCCAAGCAAACCCTATAAAAACAGAAAATTTAAATAATCTTCAAATTAACAATAATATTAACACGACAAAAAAAAATATAATTCCATCAATTCAAGAAAGTACAATTCCACCTGTTCCTGGTAGTACAATTCCACCAGTTCCAGGAAGTACAATTCCACCAGTTCCTGGTAGCACAATTCCACCTGTTCCAGGAAGTAATATTCCACTAAAAGTTCCAGGAAGTAATATTCCACCAGTTCCAGGAAGTAATATTCCACCAGTTCCTGGTAGTACAATTCCACCTGTTCCAGGAAGTAATATTCCACCTGTTCCAGGAAGTACAATTCCTCCTGTTCCAGGAAGTACAATTCCTCCTGTTCCAGGAAGTACAATTCCACCTGTTCCAGGAAGTACAATTCCACCTGTTCCAGGAAGTACAATTCCACCTGTTCCTGGTAGTACAATTCCACCTGTTCCAGGAAGTACAATTCCTCCTGTTCCAGGAAGTAAAATTCCACCTGTTCCAGGAAGTAATATTCCACCAGTTCCTGGTAGTACAATTCCACCTGTTCCAGGAAGTAATATTCCACCTGTTCCAGGAAGTACAATTCCACCAGTTCCAGGAAGTAATATTCCACCTGTTCCAGGAAGTACAATTCCACCAGTTCCAGGAAGTAATATACCTACTGTTCCAGGAATACCAAAAGTTCCAGGTATTCCTTCAATTCCTGCTGTACCAACAATTCCAGGAGTTCCTTCTATTCCAGGTGTTCCTACTGTTCCTGGGATTCCTTCTATCCCAGGAGTACCAGTAACACCTGGTATAGGATTCCCAGGTTTATTTTCAATTCCAAAAAGGGCTTTACCAACAAAACCAAAATTAAAACTTCCTCAACGTTGTAAGGCCTTTCCATGGGTAAGAATCATAATGGATCCAAATAAAGAAGAAATGAATCATTCATTATGGAAAGGAATGAAAGAACAAGATATAAAAATTGAAGATGTATGTGATGTATTTTCAATAAAAAAAGTTGTTCCTAAAAATTTAACTAAAAGTACATTAACAGCTTCAATTATTAATAATGATAGAATTAAATTTTTAAATCCAAAAAGAGCACAAAGTGTAGGAATAACAATAGCAAAATTACCTGCAATTGTTACAGTTTCAATTGCTCTTGATACAATGAATTCAAAATTATTAACAGATGCAAATATAGAACAATTAAACAGAGAATATATAAAAGATGATGAAATAGAAGAATATAAACAACATTTATTAAATAATGAAAATGCAATTTTTGATAAAGGAGAAGAATACTTAATTGGTTTATATAAAATTACAGATTCTAAAATTAAATTAGAAATATGGGAATTTATAAATGAATATAATAATCAAGTTCCTATAATGGAAAAAATGATTATTGCTATTAATAAAGCAATTGATGTATTAAGAGAAAGTGAAATTATACCACTTTTATTTTCATATATTTTAACAGTTGGAAATATTTTAAATGGTGGAAATGATAAAGGACAAGCAGATGGATTTGATTTAAAAATATTGTCAAAAATAACTGATACAAAAGGGAAAAATGGTCAAACTTTAATTCAATTTATTTGTAATGCAATTATACAAACTCATCCTAATTTTAATAAAATTTCAGAAAAATTTGAAGATGTGAAAAATGCATTAGATTATTCATATATTGAAGTTCCTAAAAATAGTAAAAGAGTTATGGGAAGTTCAAGAGAACTTGAACAGAATATTGAAAACCTTAAAATTAATGATGAATTTAAAGAAAAAGCTCAAAATTTTTTAAAACAATATAAATTACAAAAAAATAAAATAAAAAATGATTTAAATGATATTGATAATAAATATAATGATTTAATGATTTATTTTTCTGTAGATCCAAAAGAATCTTATTATAAAAATCCAGATGAATTATTTAAATTATTTAATAATTTTTTTAAAGAAGTTGATTCAGCAATTCCCAAAGTGGAAGAAAAGAAAGTATTTGTTCCAAAACATAAAATTGGTGATAAAGTTGGTAATCAAAGAGAATTATTAGCAAATATGATGAAATTAAATTCAATAAAAGGATCTAAATTATAGAAAATAAAAATACTTTAAATATTAAAAATAATAAAATATGAAAATAAAATATACACAAATTAATTATTATTTATAAATAAAATGAAGATTTAATTAATTAAAATTGAGATTTTTGATTCTTTTAATAATTTAAAAAGATTTAAAATAAAAACTTTGATATGATTATTTTTAGTAGATAGTTTTACTTCATTATATTATTAGATTATAATAATATTAATATATAAATCCATTTATATTTTCAAAATTATTCTAAATTATCTCAAATTACTAAAAAAATAATAAAATAAAATCTAATTTTTTTAAAATATTAAATTCCATAACCAAAAAAAAAAAAAAAAAAAAAAATAAAAAAATAAAACTAAAAAAAATAAAAAATTTCAAATATGGAAATAACCTATGAAACAATCCCTCAAAGGGAATATCTAATAAATGGTCATCCAGCAAGAACCTATGGTGAATGGCCAGGAATAAAATCTAATCATTGGCATGGTTCAGTACGTATAATTCGTCCAGCAACAGTAACAGGTAGAATATTTGATGATGGTATATACAAAAACCAAATAGGAAAAAGGCATTTTCAAAGAGGATATTCAAATGAAAGTATATTCAATCCAGGAAGGAGACCATTTCCTCAAAAAAAAAACGAAATGAATATTGAAGAAAAAAAAACAGGAATTAAAAAAGTTGATATTACATTTTCTGAAACAAAATTAGATTATCAAAGAAGACATTTTGATCCTAAATTTGGATATGAAATTTTACCTCAACCTTATTATATTAAAACTTTTAGACCATGTGATACTTATAATTGTTCAAATAAGGAAACTTCTTTAGAAAAAGAAATTGGAGGAAAAATGAGAATTTATAGTTTAATTCAACAAAGAAATGGTTTTGATTTAAGAATTCCTGGTGATAAATTTTATAAATTAAGTGAACAATTCCCAAGATTTTTTCATGATGGTGGTTTAATTCCTGGAAGTACTAATAGAATTAATTATAATAAAACTCAAAGTAAGAAAGGTTATAATTTTTATGAAACTATTGATTTAAATATTCCTACTTTGGATCCTAATAAAATTTGGAAGAATAAATGTAAAAATGAAGAATTTAATTTTGATAATAATTATGTTTGGAAAAATATTAATAATTGGGAAAAAACTATTTTAAATGATTATTTTCCTGATTTAGGAAAGAAAGATAAAGTTGAGGTTAAAAATGATAAAAATGCTAAAATAGGAAATTCTAAAATGAAAGGAAAGAAAAAATAATTTTTTTATTTTTTTTATATATTTTAATTATGAAAATGAATTTTTTTTTTATTTTTTTTTCTAAATTTGTTGATTAAATATATATTATAATTTAACCTTATTTATTTAATGATATTATTTTCATTCTTTTTTCTTTTTAGGATTATTATCATCATTTTTTAATTCTGTTTCTTTATTTTCATTATTTGGTTTATTTCCATCTTTATTTAATTCTCTTGCTTCTCTTTTTTTATTAATATGTTGATATGTTAAAATTACAATATAAGCTAAAAAACAAATGAATTGAATAGAAATAAGAATAATTAGTATTTTCCTTAACTTTGGATCAATTGTATCAGGAATATAATTAAAAGGAAACATATTAAATAAATAAAATAAAAGAAAAAAAAAACAATTATTTTAATTAATAAATAAATAAAAAAATAATACTTTTTTGAGAAAATATATAAAGTATTTTTAAGAAAAAATAAATTATTGAATGATTATCTTTTTCACATTTTTTAATAGATTAATTTATTTTATCTTCAATATATAGAATTTTTAAACCCATTTTACTATTTTTGATCTTTCACTTTATTTAAGAAAAATAAATAAATATTTAATTATGACTTTAATTTAATTTTAGTGTTTAACTTATTAATCTACATAATTCCCATATTATGATTAGATAATCGTTATTTATATATTTCATTATTTATACATTTTTTTTTGATTACTTTTCTATAATTTTTGAATTTATTTTTTTAATTTTTTTGAAAAATATTTATGTGAAAATTAATATAGAAAAAATAATAGAAAAAATGACTTCTCAATCATCATCTGCTATATCTACTCCCGAAATCAATAATTATATAATATGTTATATATGTAATCAAAAAATTTCAAGGAAAATATTTTTATATCATTATCAAGAATGTAAATCATCATATTTATTATCAGAAAAAGCAAAAATTTATCCTTTAAATGAACCGTCAAATATAAATGAATTAATAGAAATTATTTCTAATACCAATTTAATAATTCCAGAAACAATTTTTAAAATAAATACATTTGAAAAATTAAATGAAGAAAAGAGAAAAAATATTATAGAAGAAAATCCTAAATCAATAACTCCAAATGAATTTTTGCAAAATCAAAAAGAAAATCGTTTTAGGAAATATTCAATGGAAGAATATAAAATAGAAAAAACTGAAACATATAAAAAATTGTTTTTATATAGGAGAGCTAGATTGACTTCTTTAAAATTAAAAAAAATAACGGAAGAAGAATTAGAAAATACAAAAAAATTTACAATAAATAACTAAAAATTTTATATTTGTATTATTATTGGTTTTGTCAATTTTAAAATGATTTTAAATGAAAAGTTCAAATGTACTTAATCCCAATAATTATACAATATTTTATAGTTAATAATAATTAAGTAATTTATATAGTTAAATATTATCTATTATAAATAAACATTTAATAAATTTTTTTTTCAAAATTTTATTATATTATTTAAAAAAATAATTTTATTGTTAAAATTTTCTTAATATATTATTAATTTCTTCTATTGAATTTTTCCCAGTTAAATCGAAGAAATGATATTCAATTTTTTTATTCAAATATAAAAAAGATTCCATATTCATAATATATAATAATATTTCTTTGAAATTACTCATTTGATTTGGTTCATTTCTATAAATTTCAATATAATCATGAATTATTAAATTAAATGATTCAGATTTATAATTTGGAAAATCAGTAAAAATTAAAACAAAAATATGAAAAATATAATCTTTAAATTTTGAATTAAAATTAAAAAGACAATATAATAAATTTCCTTTAATTGATTTATTCATTGATATATATTGAGAAAATAATATTCTTAAACTTATTGAAAAATGATTAAAAAAACTATCATAAACAATTTTTGGATCTTGTTTATTTGATAATTCAATTGAAAATTGAATAAATTGTTCAATATAATCTTTTAAATTTGCAGAAGGGATTTTTCTTTGTGATAAAATCATTGACCATAATTTATTTTGTTCTGCTTGTGAAAGTTCTAAACTAAATTTAATTATATTATAAATATTTGTATCAAATAAAATATATCTGTCATAAATTAAATCCAAATTAATTATATTTATACTTTGAAAACTTGCATATGATACAATATTAATAATAAATTCAGGCTCATCCTTAAATAATAAATTGAAAATTCTCATTCCATTTTTTTCAATAAAAAAATTTATAAGTTCTAAATTAAAATTTTTTACACATATATTAAAAAATATTAAAAATTTATCTTTAGATATATCATGATTATAATTGCAAATTTTCATATAAAATTGATATAAAATTTCATATGAATCTTTTTCAGAAACTTTATCAGCAATTTCATTTTGAATATTATTAAAAATAAATATAATAATTGAAACTATATATGGAGGATACATTTCTAAAATTTTTTTTATTAAATCACAAAAGAAATTACCACTAATTTCTTTTATATTATTAAATGCTACTTCTAATAATATATTAGAAACATATATTCTTTTATTAATAGAATTATAATTTTCATGACAAAGTAAAATTTCATCTTTGAAATTATTTAAAAAAAATTTGGCAAAATTTAAATGTGTTGAATTAATTTTTGGATCTAAAGCTATTAATTTAGATTCATAACTTGAATTTTTTTCTTTTAATTGTTTAAATATTTTTTTACATAAATCAATCAATAATACTCTAAAAGTATTTGTACTTTTCATATGAGTAAAATTATTTAAATTAGTTGTAGAAATTAAATTAAAAAAATCTTGAGAAACAGTATATTCTTCATTAATATCAATTTTTCCTTCATTAATATTTATATTTGTATTATTATCTTGAGTTGTTTTTAAATTTATTTCAACATTAGAAACTTCATCTTTATTATAAGTAGGTGAAAATTTTATATTTGTATTAATCTCATCTTCATTATCTTCATTATTTAATTCATTAGATGATAATTTAGGTGAATCAATAATATTTGAATTTAATTCATTTATTCTTCCATTATTATTTCCTATATAATTAAGATTCTTAATTAAAATTTTTGTATTATCTGGATTAGAATTAGATAATTTAGGAGTATCAATTAAAATTTCAAAATTAGTCGGTGATTCATTATATTTTATTAAATTTTTATATTTTTTCATTATTTCAGGATTATTATGAATTTGATGAGTTAAATCATTTAAATTTTTAATAATACCTTTATCTTGACAAGTTTTCATTGCTTCATAAACACAATCTCTTATAATTTTTGAATTTTCCCTATCAAAATATTCACAATAATAATCTAAATATTCAATCAATTCAAAAGATATTTCTGGATAATCTTTTGCATTACCAAAAATTGCTAAAATTCCAGGTTCAATTACATCACAATGATCTTTTTGACTTTTAAACATTATCCAATCAAAAAATATACTTTGTTTAACTTCAGAACTTAAAATTTCATTTTTCAGAGTTTTCAATATATAACGTAAAATTAACCATCTTGGAGTTGGATCTTTTTCAATTTTATTTTGATGATAAAAATAAGAACAAGTTATTATATATCTTACAATATCAACTATTATTGTTTGTCCTATTGAATATTCTATTGAAAATTTTTTTTTTATCCATTTAAAATATGTTACATAATTTCCACTTGATTTTATTACTTGTGTTAAAATAAAAATTATCATTTTTTCCATTAATGGAGGTATTTGAATTATAGCATAATAATTATATCCTTTAAATGGATATGGTTCATTTAATATTTCTTTATATTTATTATTTTTTGAAATATCATCTAATATTTGATTTATTATTTCTATTTCAGATTTTGATAATTGAATTAATATTCTTATTAATTCTTTTCCTATTTTATATATTTTTTCTCTTGATAAATTAAATAATTTTGTTATTATATTTATTTGAAGTTGGTACATTTCTTCATATACTTTTATTTCTTCTTTTGTTATATTTAATTTTTTATAATTTTCCATATTTTTTTTTGTAACATAAAAATGTGTTTCTACCAATAAACGAAGAATTTTGATAAAAACACATCCAACAATATTTATATAATTATATTTATTTGAAACATCTAAAATAAATTGAATTTTCTTATCTAAAAATCTTAAAAAATCTAAATAATCATTTGAATTTGTTGTTTTGTCTACATAAAGTAATTGACTATTAGGATAAATACATCTACATAGCAAACATAAAATTTCACATAAAATATAATTATTTGAATGTACTACTTTATCAAATAAAGTATAAATTTGAATAAAAATTGAATGAGATAATTCCATATGTGATTTATCTATTAAATCTTTTAACTTTCCTAAAAAACAATCAAAATTATCTTTATTAATTTCTAATAAACATTGAAAGTATAATTCACTATTTGATGAATCATATAAAATTCCATATAAAAGAGCTTCCATTATGATTGGATAATTATTATCATTTTTTATACATTTTTGAACTTTTTCAATTTTTTCTCTATTGTTATTTGTATTTTTAATTATATTATTATTATAATTATTGTAGGATTTTTCTAATTTCTCAATAAATTCACCTTTTAATTTAATGAACTGTGGTTCATTTGTATCTATATTATTTCTATTATCTAATTTATTACTGGTCATTTAAACTATATAATTTTTTTTTAAAATAAATAATGTATTTAAAAATTAAAAAAAAAATAAAAATGATAAATTTTTATATTATATCTATATAGATATATAACTTATCTATATATAAGTTCTTTAGTTTGTTCCTCAAATTTACTATTAAAACTATTAATATCAAATAAAATTTCTTTTTCTTTAAGTACAAAATTATCATTAGGAATTAATTTAATAAAGAAACTAAAAATAAAAGTAGAAAATAAAAAACAATTTCTCAAGTTAAATATTCAAATCATCTATAGTACAATAAAAAGCATTTTTTCCATAAACTCCCTAATGATTCAATAATTAAAATATTCCTAAGCATTTGAAAGGGATTAAAGGAGTTTGATTATCAATACATCCAAAATAAAAGCTAATAAACAATGACAGAAATTTTTACTATATCATAAATATTTCTATCATAAATAAAAGTAATTACAATTAATGAAAAAATATTATCTAAAATATAATATCAGATGCTTCTTTTACAATATTAGTTCCTGATAACATTGAAAAACCAACATCATTTTTATTTAAAGCAGAGCATTAATTGTTATAGAAACTACTTTTCCTAATTCCTTTAATCCAACAACAATGCATATTTATATATAGGTTTTGATTATGCTAATTTTAAATTTTTTAATTATTTTAATCAATTTTTTTGTATTAATTTATTTTTCATAATATAATAATCCATTTTCAACTCCACCTTTTGTAAATAATATATTTTCTGTAGGAAATGAATTTTTGACAAAAATTGTAATTTTTTTTCTTTTTGAATCAACTGATATTTGTTTATAATCTTCATTTGACAAAAAATATTTTATTTTTCATTTGAT
Source organism: Isotricha sp. YL-2021a (assembly GCA_023806865.1). Lineage (NCBI taxonomy): Eukaryota > Ciliophora > Litostomatea > Vestibuliferida > Isotrichidae > Isotricha > Isotricha sp. YL-2021a. The sequence goes on from JAJJLH010000270.1 coordinate 29,163, forward strand.
ATACTTCATTTCATTCATAATAAAAAATTTGGAATAATACTTTTTAATGTTAAATTAAATTAAAAAAAATAAACTGAAAATTAAATAAGGTAATATATATTATTAGATTTAATAAGAAATATTTGATTTTCAAAAATTTTAAATTAAATGAATTTATTATTTATTATTGATATTTATTTTGAAAATTTAATTACATAAAATTAATTATTTTTATT
>JAJJLH010000271.1:0-29195 GCA_023806865.1 Isotricha sp. YL-2021a
CCCAATCCCCAATCCCCATTTGATATTTAATAATTTTAAGTTATTTTTTTAATCTTATATATAGAAATAAATATTAATTTTAATTAAAAAAAATTTATAAATTTTTATCATAAGTCCTACTTTAGTTTTCAATAATTTTATTAAATAACTTTTATATGAATTATATAAATAAAAATGAATAATATTTAATTTCTTATTTTTTTATTTATTTTATTTTTTTTAATAATTTCTAAATTATATATTAAAAATTATATATTTTATTACTTATATTCTTTTATTTTTATATTTATTTTTTAATATAATATTTAAATCAATTTAGTTTATTGAGTAGGTTTACTAGGGTCATTTTTTATTGGAGTAGTATTATTACTTGTAGAAAAACTATCAAAGAAATATAATTTAAAAACCAAAAATAAAATAAATTGAACAATAATAATTAATCCAAGTAATCCATATTTTTTCTTTTGTTCACATTTTTGTAATTCTTTCCAAAAATTAATAATAACAAATAAAGTTGAATTAATTGAACCATAAAGCAACAAAATCCATTGTACAAACCCAATTCCACAAGAGCAAATAAGCATAACAGGAATAAAACAAGTATGTGAATAACCATATATACAAACAATAGTAAAATAAGGAATTTTTTCTCCAAAAATTCTAATTCCTAAATATAATAAAAATGGAAACCCAAATCCAATAATATAAATTAAACTTCCTGCAATAGGAACAAATTTTTGAAAAAAATTTTCAGTTGAAATATTATTAAAATACTTTGATAAAGAACCACCTGCTGCAATAGAAAAAATTAATGTTGTATATATCCAAAATGGACCATATAAATCTGGTTTATTTATTGCTTCTTCATAAAATGAATTATTTATTGGTTTTAATGATGATATTATTCTATTTTCTATTTCTTTTGTTGTTATTTTAAAATATTGTTTAAAGTAATTTAGGAAACATAATAATTTTTCTAAATATGTTTTTTCGGCTTTTTCTGCAAAATTATTTACTGCTTTTTCAGCTATTTTTCTTTGGGTATCTTCTGATATTATCATTGAGGTTAAATTTGGTTGTTGGATTGTGTTTAAGTTTGTTTTATCAATTTCGTCATTAATATTTACTTTGAAATTAGATTCTATTTGCTGATTTGGAGTATCTAAACTTATCATTTGATTGTCTAAGTCATTTTGATTACTTAAATCATCCATTTTTATTTTTTTATAAATTATATTATTATTGAAATGAAATAATATTCAATTTTTTTTAAATAATTAATAATAAATTATAATTATATATAAAAAGAATAATATATTAATTTTCAATTTCGCTTTATATGATTATAAATAAAATTTTAAAATTATATATTAATAGTTAATTAAAATAATTAAATATAAAAAATAGATAAAAATCCTTATTTTCTATATTTATTAATTAACTTCAAAGGCAAATCTCCATCATCAGAATCATCAAAATTATTTTGAATAACATCATCCTGTTCAAAATTACTTTTATTACTAGGTGATTTATAATTACTATTATTATTTTTATTCCCATTATTATGTCCAGAATATTTCTTAATTATTTTAGGTTCATCATTTTCATATTCAGTATCAATATTTTCATCTTTATCATCTTCATCAATAAATTCTTCTTTAATTTGAGTATAACTCGAATATAAATCACCATTAATTTTAACAACACTATCTTCAATTTTAATATGTTTATCATCAATTAATTCAATACAGGGACCTCCATTAAAATTTAAAAAGAAAAAATCCCATACTTCATCTTCAACAATAATAAAATCTTTATTTTTAATCATTTTCATTTTTACTTCATATTTCTTATTTGAATTATTATAATTTATCAAATTATTATTAGTAATTGGACCAGGTGGAATTTCTTTATTTTTCTGAACAAAATTTTTCCATGAATTAAACCAATCTAAATCAACAGCATAGAATCTTTTATCTTTCTTATCATTTATTTTAATTAAATATTTAAATTCATTTGATTCTTCTTCTTTAATTTGTTTAATAACATCTAATTCTTTTTCAATATTACTTATTACAGAATTATTTAAATTTTGATTTGTTGTATCAATATCATCATAATAATTAATTGTATTATGTCCTAAAGTTTCATATCTTCTAAATAAACCACATGAACTACATTTAACTTCATTTAAAGAATTATTTACTTCATCACATATACAAGGCCAACTCTCATCTACTTTTAATATTTGTCTTATTGATGGTAATTTATTTTGAATTTCAAAAAATTCAACTTGAGTATAAAAACTTTTTTGAAAGGATGATAATAAATTTTCTTTTTCTTTTTCATTAAAACCAATTTTCATTGATAATAAATCAAATTCTAAATCATAATTAATAAAATTAATCATTCTATTTTCAATTTTTCTAATTTTTTCAATATTATGTAATAAAAAAGAAATATCATTTTTATTAATCATTTCATTTAAATCTTTCTCAATTTTAGTAAGTTGTAAACTTAATTTTTTCATTTCTTCCAAATAAGATGAAATATGTAATTTTTGTTCACTAACACATTGAGACAAAAGTTGTTTTGCACTATTATGAAAATATTCAACAATTTTATTAAAATAAGAAAACAATTCTTCAATTTTTGATGAATTTTCTTTTTCAAATTCAATTAAATAACTTTCAAAAAATCTTTTTAATTGACTAATTTGATTTTTAGTAATACAAGCTTTAAATTGACTAGAATCAATTCTTCTTCTTAAATCCTTAATTGTATTTGGTAAAGGTAAAGTACTCATTTTAGTTTCTTCAATGCATTTATCACAAAATAAAATATTTGTCCCTGCTGCATAAGAATGAATAACTAAATTATGTTTTGCACATTTTCTATTTATATCAAAAAAAAATTTTTGTGAATTTTTTGGATTTACTATATTATTTTTTGATGTTATTGAATCTCGATCTTTTAAATTTAAAGGAGTTAAATTTTGAATTGATGCATTTGTTCCTCTGTTTGTTGTTTTTCTTTCTTCAATTTTTTCTGCAATTTGTAATAAATTGTAATTTTTTATTAGTTTTAAAATATCTTTTTCATCTGTTAAATTTTCTTGAATTGTATTACATGTTGGACATTGGAAATTTTTTTTTTCTTTTTTTGATTTTTGTAACATTCGAATTAAACATTCCTGACAAAATGTGTGACCACATGATAATAAACGAGGAATTCTTTTGTTAGGATCCCATTCAGTCAGGCATATATCACATTCCATTTATATTTTTATGGGTGATTTTATTTTATTTTTTTTTATTTTTTTTATTTTTTTAAGAGTTGAAATTTATTTTTTTAAGTTTTTAAATATTTATGCTCTTTATTAGGGATTAATAAAAAATTATTTTGTTGTAAATAATATTTGTTTCATTTCTTGATTTATTTTTTTTATGTTGTGTTTTTTTTTATTTTTTATATAAATTAATTTATTTTTAATTGTTTTAACAATTTAATATAAAATAATTATTTTTAAATGTTTCAACATTATTTTAATGAAGACAAAATATTGAATAATAATATAAATTTTAATAATTTCAAGCCAGCAGAAGAAGATATAGGAATAAAATATAAAAAAGAATTAACATTTAATTTAATGCAATCAATTACAAAAATAAAAAATAAAGAATCTGAACACCAAAATATAAATAAAGAATTATTAATTAATTTATCATTAATATTAAATTTATGTCAAGAAAAAACAATACCAATTCAATTTCAAAAAACAGGAAATGAAAATAAAAATTATTCCTATTATATTCCATTAAAAAAAATTTCAATAGATAATAAAATTGATAATGAATGTATAAAAGAAATAAATAAAAATATAATAAATGATATTCAAGAAATTGAAATTAATTCACAATCAGATTCAAAAGATATTTATATTGATTTATCAAATAATACAAACAAAAGTATATATTCAAATAATGAAAAATTAAATGATAATGAAATTAGTTTTACCCAATGTCCAATATTATCAGATGATATAGAAAATTCTAAAGATTATTTAAATATATTTGAAGAAATATCTAAAAATGATGAAGATAATTATATATTGGAAAATGATGATGATATATTAAATAATGAGAAAAAGTCTAAATCAAAAGAAGTTACTGTAATAAATGTTTTTAATTCTTTAACTAATAATTCTATTAATAATAATATTAATGTTTCAAATATAACAATATCAAAAAATGTAAATAAAAAAAATAAAATTTTAATTTTTTCTTATTTAGATGAAAAGGTATATCAAAATATTATTAATTCAATGGATAAAGTTTATGTTCAATTAATGTTATATCATTATTTAACAATTATGAATTTAATTGATGTAAATGAAAAATATTTAATCAATGAGAAAATGAAAATAAATTTATTTCATTCTCAATTTAAAGCATTATTATTCCAAATTGGAATAAATGATATTTCTCTTTATCAAAGTATTATAAAAAATTTAATTTATAAAAACAAAATTATTACATTTGAAGAATTTATATTAAGTTTTAATTTAATTCTTTCTCTTCCAATTGAAAGGATTAGACAAAAATATCATTTTTTATATTATTTATCAAAAAAATCTTCTGAACAAATATATTATACATCAAAAGATATACAAAATTTTTTTAAATTAATTACAAGTGATAAAATATATGAAAAAAATTTTTCAGAAATAATAATTAATCGAGTAATTAATAGATATAATGCAATTTATCAAAATGATGAAAAAGTAAATTTACCTAATAAAAAATATCATATAAGAAAATTAAATGTTGTCCTTGATTCATTTTTTGATGATTACTTTTAAATTCAAAAAATATAAATTAATAAAATTATATTATATCAATAGTAAATTTAATTATTAAAATATAAAAAAAATAATATTTACAATATTAAAAAATTCAATTTTATTTTCAACAAAAAATTATTAAATAATAATTTCCAAATTAATAATTAACAATATTTGAAAATAAAAAAAAAATATAAATATACCAATTCACTAAAGTCTATCACTAAAAGTCATATAACAAACAAAAGATTTCCCAATCATAATTGAACTAATTCCCATATATTTCATATTAGGATCCAAAATATCTTTTCTTTTCATACCAGACTTAGAACCAGTATCATCAACAATCATTAAAATAAAACTAGTTTCTCCATCTTTAATAATATCTCTCCAATAAGTTCTAATACAAACATTATTATTAGTAATTTCTTCAATTTTTTCCTTTAAATAATTTTTATCTTTAATATCATTTTCATTATCTGGAACAGGAACACACATTTTTGGATTAAAAATTAATTTATTCATTGGAGATATTTTTTCTAAAAATGATATTGCTTCATTAAAAGCTGATTCACCTTTTGATAAAGCAACTTTTACTTTTGATTTATATATTAATCTATTATATTTATCAGTTGTTATTTTTGATTTAGATTTTTCTATTAATGGAATAAAATCTTTTGGATTAGTTCTTATTTTATTTATATGTTCAAATACATATTTACTAAAATTGTCATTTGGATATTTTAGATTTTCAATTTCTGGAATTTGATTGTTGATATTTAATTTTTTTTTGGAATTTTCTGAATTATATTCTAATATATTTAAAGTATTATTTGTTTCTTTTAGATTTGGGTTTTTTAGTATGTTTTGTATTTGTTGTTTTAAATGGGAGGATTGGATATTGTTTTTATTTAAATCTTTTGGTATTGATTCTATGTGGTTATTAATATTATTATTTTTTGCTTCTATTTCATTTTCGTTATTTTCATCTTGTTTTACACATTTACATCCCATATTTAATTATATTTTTAGGAATTTAAAATTATGAAAAATTAAAATAAAAATTATTATAATTTAAATGAAAAATAATTAATAAAAATAATAAAATAATTAACCATAAAAATTCAATTTTTTCCTTAAAAAATATTTAAAAACATTTTAAAAATAAAACAATACACCAAAAAAAATAATAAAATAATATTAAAACAACAAAAATTTAAATAGTTCTAATTTGAATAGTGGGAGTCATCTTCCCATTAGAATCAAGATTAGAAACAATTAAATATTTATTCATTCCTTTATCACTTAAAAACTTATCAACAATTTCTAAATTTTTCATATAATCATTAGTAATCTTCTCATCAAAAATAGGTTGAACATTCCAAATTAAATTCATTTGATTACAAAGCATCTTATTACTAGTAAAAGCATACATAGGAATATTTAACCTACTAGCAGAAATATTTTTCATATAATCATCATCATCATTATTTACAGTAACAAGTGCTTCAACATCATCAGTAATAAAAGGTAAAATTGTAATCATATTTTCTTTAAAAGTATTTGGACTTTTATCAATTTTAGTACAAGAAAATTTCCTTACTAAACCACCTTTTTGTGTTTTTTTAGGTTTATGTGCATGTTGTCTTAATCTAGTATTAGTTTCAAAACCACTTCTTTGTAATCTTCCTCTATGTAAAACACCAAAACAATCATCACAATCTGGTCTATCACAAATAGAGTAAATATTACTTTCTGTTTCTTTAGCAATTTTAACCATAGTTTTAATAACTAAAACAGGATGAGGACTTTTTGTTGTTTCATCACTTGTCATTATAGCATCAACACCTTCAAATATAGCATTTCCAATATCAGAAACTTCAGCTCTTGTAGGTTGAATATTTTGTACCATTGATAATATCATTTGTGTAGCTATTATAATTGGTCTATTATAATATGAACATAAAGCTGCCATTTTTTTCTGCATTGTTGGTACTTCACCATATGATATTTCACATGAGAGATCACCTCTTGCAAACATTATACCATCAGAAGCTTTTATTATATTTTCTAAATTCTGTGTTGATTCAAAATTCTCTATTTTTGATATTATTTGAATATTTGCTCCTTTAGCTCTGCAATGATCACGTACTTCAATAACATCATCTCCAGTTCTAACAAAAGATAAAGCAATAAAATCAACTTTTTTTTCAATACCAAAATCAATATCTTTCCAATCTTGTTCAGTTACAGTAGGAAGTGAAACAGGTCTTCCATGAAGATTAATATGTCTCTTAGTAGTAATATCACATTGTCCTTCAATAACTTCAAATTCTAAATCTTCATCAGTTTTATTAATACATTTAGCTTGAAGTACACCAGAATCAATAACAATAATATCATCTTCATCAACATCATCAATGAAACCAGGATAAGAAACACTTAATTTTCCTGTATCTTCATATACACCTTGATTAATTGTCATTGTGAATTTATCACCTTCTTTTAATGGGAGTTTATCTCTTATTTCTCCTACTCTAATTTCAGGTCCTTTTGTATCTAACATTATTGCAGCGTTTAAATTCATTGATTTTAATAAGTCTATTAGTTTACCATGAGTTTCATGAGTTCCGTGACTGAAGTTTAAACGGAATACATTTACTCCTGTGTCATATAGTTGCTGGATTATTTCTTTCGAATCAGATGCTGGACCTAGGGTTGCCACTATTTTGGTTTTTTTGTTTGTGTCGAACATCATTTTTTTTTTATTTGATTTTTTTATATGATTTTTTTATTTATTTAGAGTTTTTTTGAGGATTTTTAGATATTTTTTGTAATTTGGTTAATTAATTTTTTTTATTTATTTGTTTTATTTTGGTTTTAATTTTATTTTTTTTGGGTAAGAGTTAAATTTTAGGTTTTTTGATTTGTATTTTTAAAAAAAAATGATTTTTTAAAAAATAAATATATGAAATTTTGTTTATATTTATTTACATTTGATTTAAATATAAAAGTTAAAAGAAATACTGTTAATTCTTATATAAAATTTAAGAAATTATATAAAAAAAAATTATATATTTTAAAACTTAAATGAAGAAAAAGATATATAATAAATAAATTTTTTCAAAATAAATACAATAAAAACCTTGCTTTTTCAATAAAAAAATATTAATATTCATTTTTCCAAAAGCATAAAAAAAGAAAAAATTATATTTTAAAATAACTATATTCCTTTAGTAATTATTCTTTTAATAACAAAATGAATTAATTAAATTTTATGTCCAAAAAAGTTGAAAAAGAGAAAAAAACTGCAATAAAAATAATAAACAAGTATAAAATATAAAATAATCATGATAGTTACGCTGATAAATACAATATGATAATGGAAGAAAATGAAAATTTAAGACAAGAGATAAATGATCTAAGAGCAAACATAAAATTAAATAAAGAAATAATGGCATCTTTTTATTCACAATCTAAAAATTCAAAAGACAATGTAATAGAAAAATTAAAAGAAGAAAATAAAAATTTATATAATATAATAGAAAAAACTTCAAAAGAAAGAGATTTATTAAAGAAAAAAGTAATTATATATTTTTTTAAATTTTAAAAAAATAAAAAAAATTTAGATGCTTCAAATAGAAGAAAATATAGATGCTTCAATAGGAAAAATAACAGAAGAAAATAATAATTTATCAACAAAATTATTTTTAGCTGAACAAGAATTATCAAAAAAATCAACAACAATAACATTATTAAAAAAAAAAATAGCAAATTCAAAAAATAAATATTTTAAAGATGAAGAAGAATATTATATAATAGAACCAAGTGAAGCAATAATTCAAATAAATGATGAATTATTTTTATATAAAGAAATATATTCAAAATTAATTTCAAGTTTAAAAAGATGTCAAAAATCAATTACAAAATATGAAATGATGATAACAAATTTACAAAATGAATTAATGAAAGTTAAAAATAAATATAGATTAAGTGTCTTAAGTGCAAATAGAGAAAAAGAAAATTATTTAAGTATCTTATCTCAAAATACAAGAAATGCAACGACAGAAAATTCAAAAAAAAATAATTCGAATAATTTACCTAATGTTAATATTTTTCCTTCAGATGATTTTAGAATTAAAACAAAATTTAAATTAGAAAATGGGAATTTTTATGCTAATGTTAATTCACTTGATGAATTTTCTGATATTTTAAAAAGTGTTGGTTTAACTAAAACAGAATTTCAAAAAATGTCAAAATTAAAAACTTATAGTAAATTAACTGATGCTATTGAAATGATTTTTGGTATTTTAATTGATAAAAATACTACTATTAAAATATTACAAACTGAAAATGATAATTTAACAAATAAAAATTTTGTTTTAAATAAAGAAAATATGGCTTTGAATTTTGAAATAAAAAAATATAAAGATATAAATGATAATATTTCTAGTAATGATAGAGATGGGACTTTATCAAATAATATGAGTAATATTACTCCTAATAGATTAGATAATATTGATGCATTACAAACTTATCAAAGATTATTGGAAAGACAAAGACAAGATGATGATTTACAAAGAGAAATTGATGATTTGGATTTGTCTTATTCTAGTTCTAGTAAAAAAAATAATGATACTACTTCTGAAAATTATGAAGAAATTATAAGGAAATATGTTATGGAAAGTAATTCATTAAATTTTGAAAGTTCTCAGAAAAAGTAATTAATATTTAAAATTGTAATATAAAAAAAAATTGGAATTAATCATATAAATTTTGAATTAAATTGATATATAAGAAGTAAAAAATGTAATAATGTAAAATCAATATAACTATATTCTCAAAAAACTTAAATAAAAAATAAGAAAAAATACATTTTTTGTATTATTAAACTTATATAAAAATAAAAAAAAAAAATATTTAATTTTTTTTCTTATAAATAAAACTTCCTTCTTCTAACTCCCATTTTATCCTTATATAACCATTCATATTCTCCAAATTGTGGATCAAACAAACCTTTTTGAACATAAAGTAACTTCATAACAAACCTAGGTCCAATTTCCTGTAATTTAACTTTAATATTTTTTTTAATATCATCACTTTCTTCTTCAAAAATATATCTATAATACCTAAAAAAAATATAATCTCTCTGATTATGAAAAGTAACTAATTCTCTTCCTTTCAATTCTTCATTTTTAGGAAAAAGAGCATTTAAAGCTCTTTTTATTCTAAAACCTAAATTAGTTTTAAAATTTTTAAAAAGCAATTCTGGATTATGACCAGATGAAGTACCATGTCCTTCAATTTCATTTTGATAAATAACATTAAATAATTTAAATTCTAATGTAGGACCATTTGGTAAATGAATTAATAATAATTTATATGGTTTTCTTAATCTTTCTGTAATAATTATAATATCAGTAAATCCTTTTTCAATTGAATTTTTCATTATTGTTCCCAAATCAAATTTTTTTCTATAATAAAAATATGAATTTGGTATAAAATTTTTTAATTCTCTCATAAAACGATAAATTCCTCCTGTATGTTTTATTGATGTTGTTAAGAGAATTTGAGGTTCGATTTCATTATTAAAATATTCTTTATATTCATCTTCATTTAATGCTTGTTTTATTTCTTCATCATTTTCATCTATCATATTTTCATCTATTTCTCTCATCATATCAATTGTTTTTGGAGTTTGTTTTGGTTTGTAAATTATTTTTTCTTCGTCGGAGTCAATTGAATTTAATTCTTCTTTTCTTTTTTGATGCTTTCTTCTTAATTGGGCTTTTAGTCTTTTTTTTAGGGATGAACGCATCATTACTAATTGTCTTCTTTTTTCTTTGTTTTTTGTATTCTTTGTTGGTTTTGTTTTATTTAGGGTGTTTAGTTTTTCAAGTTCTTGCTCTAATTCATTTTCAGTACCAGATTTTATTATTTTATTTGTTATTGATTCGGGCTTTATTTTTTTTCTTTTTTGGGTTTTTTTTGTCGAGTCGATTTTTTTTCTTATTGTTTTTTTTTCCTTTTTTTTCTTATCACGAATTTTCTTTCCCATTCAAAAAAGAAAATATAAAAATTTTTTTATTGATAATTAAATAAAATAAATTTATATATTTTATTTAAAATAAATATAAAAATAATTTTTAAATAATATTCTTTATAAAATGAATAAAAATGTTCATTTTCTCCCAGAAAAAACAATATCAAATAATGATAAAAAAATATATGATATGCAATTTATAACAGAAAACATATTATCAACATCAGATATATCAGGAGCAATAAATTATTATACTTTAAATGAAAACACATCTCCAAAATTAATAAAAAACATCCAATTATACAACCCTGAAGATGAAAATTCAATATTTTCAATAGACACAATTTCCGATAAGACAATATCAGGTTCATCAAAAGGTGACATAACAATATTAAAAAATGAAAAAAAAATAAAAACCTTCAACATAAACACAAATAACAAAGAAAAAAATTCAATATCAAAATGTATATTCCTAAACGAAAATTTATATTCATTTGGTGATACATCTGGAAAAATAATAATAAAAGATATTCGAACAGATAAAACAATAAAATCCTACATGGAACAAAGTGAAGAAATAACAGACATAGTTCACACAGAATTAAAAGATAATTTCATATTATCATCAAGTATTGATGGGACATTAGGAGTATATGATATAAGACAAAAAAAAATTTTTGCCTTATCAGATTGTTTAGAAGAAGAAATTACTTCATTGGAAATAGTTAAAAATTCTAATAATATTTTAGCATCTACAAATGAAGGTTATATTGAAATTTTTAATTGGGGTTGGTTTGGTGATTTTAAAGATAGAATTAAAGGTCATCCACAAAGTGTTTTATGTATGGATAAATATGATGAGAATTTAATTATTAGTGGATGTGAAGATGGTGGTGTTAGGATTTGTAGTGTTTATCCTAAAGGTGTTAGAGGGATTATTTGTGATAAGGATAAAGTTAATATTTCTAATGAAGTATTTAATGAAGTTAATTGTGTTTGTGTTAGTAAGGATAAATGTTTTATTTGTTCTTGTTGTAATATTTCTTTTGTTAAAATTTATGATTGTAGAAATGTTGATTTTAGTAAAATTTATACTAATTTAAGAGAAGAGGATTTTGAAGAAAGTTTAAATAGTAAAAATGAAAATAAAAGTGACTTTGATAGTGAAAGTGATGATGATGAAAAGGAAAATGAAGATAATGAAATAGAGAGTAATGATGAGGATTTAGTAAGTGAAGAGGATAAAGAGAGTGATGATAATAATAATAAGGAGGGAAGTGATAATGATAATAAAAAAAAGGGAAATAATATTAATAAAAAAAAAATAAAAGATAATAAAAAAGAAGATAAAGGAAATATAAAATTAATAAAAAGAAAAATTAATGAAAATGATATTCCTGATATTAGTGAAGAAATTATTGAAGATGAAGAAAATGAAGAAGATGATGAAAATGAAGAAGATGAAGAAAATGAAGAAGATGAAGATGATGAAAAAGAAGATTATAATATTAATGAGAATGTGGAAAAATTAAATAATGATATTAATTTAATTGAAAGTGAAAATGGAGAAAAAAATAATGATAAAGATGAAAGTTCAGATGATGATTCAAGTATGAGTAGTGATTCATCAAAGAAAAAAAAGAAATCAAAAAAAATAAAAACATTAGGTAAAAAAAGAAAATCCAATAACTTAATAGAAACAGAAAGAAGAAAAGCATTTTTCAATGATTTATAAAATCCAAAAAAAAAATAAAATAGAAAATATATATATTATTAATTATAATAATACAATAAAAAAATAAAATTAAAAAAAAAAATGTCAGAAGAAAATAATCATAATTCAAAAAAAGAAAAAAATCAATTATCCCCATCTCAACTTTTAGAAAAATATAAATTTTTTTATTTAGTACATGGAAAATCAATATCAGAATTTAGTCCAGATTTAAATATTTTATTAAGAAAATTCCTAATAAAAAAAATATATGATTTATCCCATTCATCACCAGAAATAAAACAAAAATCAGAAGAATTTTTAAATTCAATTTGTGGATTAGAAAAATCAAAACAAATATCATTAAATTTCAATGCAGATAAATTATGTAAATATGAAGATTTTATCAACTTTATAGAAAAATCTTTCGAAGCAGCAGAAGAAGATTTTAATGATAAAATAATACAACATGATTTTTCTAATTATTTACAATTAATTGCAGTTTATAGATTAATTAATGATATGAGTGATTTAATTGATTGTTGGAAAGAAAAAGATGAAAATATACAAAAATTTCAAACTTTATGTAAATATAGATGTATTCAAATTATTACTGCCAAAAAAGATTTTGAAAATAAACCTAAAACTGGAATTGATAAAGAAATTGAACAACTTTCTAATGATATTAAAAAAGAAAAAGATGAACCTGTTGATTTAAGAACTGATAGTCAAATATGTAATGAATTATTAGGGGATTATAATAATAATATTAATAATCAAAATATTAATTTTAATAAACAATCTCTTTCTAATTCTGTTATGATAAATAGAAATAATGTTAATCAAAATCAAACTGAGAATAAAAAAGATTTTAATTTAATAAAAAAATTAACTATTTTTGTTTCTGATGGAAATAATAATAATAAATCTATTATTCCTAAGGTGAATAATTATAATTTACATAATATAAAAAAAGATCAAATTGTGAATAAAGATAATAATAATAGTAATTCAAAAACTGGAAATACAGTGGCAACTAATTATATTGATAATAAGGTAAATAATCCATATTCTAAATTAACACAGTCTTTCAGTAAAGCAATAAAAAATGAACAAAAAGTAATTGATATAAATTCTAATTATTCTCAAATAAATACAAATATTCAAAATCCATATGAACAATTTAATAATAATAATATTAATAATATTAACAATAATAATAATATTAATAATATTAACAATAATATTAATATTAATAATATTAACAATAATAATAATAATGATATTAATAATCCAAATCAACAAAATAATAATTTATTTAATAATCAATTTGGTAATTTCAATCAACAATATAATCAACAAGAATTTGGTGGATTTAATAATTATAATAATCAAAATCAACAAAAAATAGATCCTAAATTACTTGAATATCAAAAACAAGTTCAACAACAATATAATAATAATTATAGTTACAGATATATTCCACCAAAACCAAAAACTCAATCTATACTACCTCAAAGGAAAATAATAGTAAAAAAAAAAGATAAAGAAGAATTAGAAATTGAAAAAATGTTAGGTGAATTAAAAGGAAATCCTCAAAAAAATATATCTGATAATAATCAAAGAAAAAGTTCTTTCAATAATAATAACCATAATAATAATAAAGTAAATATAAATAAAAATCAAGAAAATAAAAATATTCAAAATACAAATCAAAAAAAAGAACAAGTAATAATATCAAATCCACTTCCAGTTCCTATTGAATTTAAACAACAAACAACTAATTTATTAAAGGATTTTATATATAAAAAAGAAAAAAAATTAGATATTGAATTACCAGTTGTATTTAGAGATGTTGATTATATTTATTTATTATCTCATATAAAACAAGAAATGATTCCAGATATTATAAATTTAATTGAAAAAAATAATTTGGAAAAAGCTCTTTCTCAAAGTGAATTGATATTATATTATTTAACAAATATTATCCCTAAAGAATAATAAAAAATAAAAATATTTTCATTAAAAAAAATAAATAAATAAAATAATTAAAGAAATAAAAAAATCTTATAAATAATAATAAATTAAAACATCTATTTTAAAAATAAAATAAAAACATAAATTAATATTAAGATTAAAAATGAATGATGAAACATCTCAACATTCAGAACTTCATTGGAAGAAAGTATTAATAAGAGAAGAATTTTTAAAATTATATTTTGATGCAATGGGAGTATCAAATTTAGTTAATATAAGAAGATTAACAGATTTATATAATTTTGATAAATCATACACAGACGAACAATTATTATTTGCAATTGTAAAAATAAATGATGATAGTCAATATTATTATGATTTAAAAAAAAATTATGTAGAAGTGAAAGATTTATTTAAAGGTTCTGGTATAAAAATTTTACAACCTTATCATAGAAATGAAATTATAATAGATGAAAAAGAAAATAATATTGAAGATAAAGAAAATGAAAATAAATCAGATGAAGAATTAAAGGATTCAAATAATAATAAATTAGAAGATAAAAAAAAATATTTTGAATATAAAATTGATAATGATTCTGGTCTTAGTTTTTTAGAACTTGCTTTTACAGGCTTTATGAATCAAAAAAATCCTAAATTAATAAATGGACCAATGAATGAATTTTTAAATAGATTCAATGAAAAATATAATCAATTAAATGATCAATTAAATTTTGAAGATTTAACTAAAATTTTTGAAAATGATGAAGAATTAAATAAAAGACATAATAAAATAGTAACTGATATTTTTCAAGATGATTTAGAAAAAATTCAGTATGATAGTAGTAATAATTGTTATTCTATTTTTTTTGGATATGAAGGACAATTAATTGAATTTATTCCTTCAATTAATTTGTTAAGAATAATTGAAAAAGATGGAGTTACAGAAACAAATATTGGAGAAAAAATGAATAAATTTATAACAAATATTAATAATAGTAGTAATAAATCATATAAAGAATTATTCTATTTTGATGATATTATTTTATTTTGTGAAAATAAAGAAAAATCAAATGAAGATATTATAAGTTCTAGTATGATGGTTTTTTTTATTGTTTTACTTAGTACTATTTTATTTCTAATTAATTTTTTATTTTTTATTCCACAACAAATTTTTTATATTCAAAGACAAAATTTATATAATTTATTTAAGTATGATGATTTAGATTTATTATATAGTAAAGATTTGGTTAAAAATTATATATCAGAAAATTTCATTAAACAAATATTTAATGTGAATAATACTTATAATTATACTTTATCTGAATCAAAATTGAGTTTTTCAAATCCAAACCCTTTTCCAAATAACAATCCAAAATATTATTATGTAATTAATTCAAATATTTTTAGTGGAATGAGTTTAAATTATAAAATAGGAAAAAAAGATACAAAAGGAAATAAATTATTTCAAACTTCAGCAGGATATTTTGGTCAAAAACCAAAAATTGATAAAACTGAAAATTTCAATAAACAAAATTCAGAAGATTTATTAGAAAAAGATACAAATCAAATATATTTTGAACCTCAATTAAATAATACTAAATTTGAGGATTCTAATAAACTATTTAAGTCTATAATGGATGAACCATTAACAGAATTATATATTAATTTAATGTTATATAATAATGATTATGAAATTGCTTTAATTGAAAGAATAAAATTTAAATTTGATACTCTTGGAAAAATTGAATATTCAAGAAGTTTTGAAGGAATAAAAATGTTTTTAAATAAAGGAAAAGTTAGAATTGTATTAATAATTTTAAATATTTTTTACTTATTATCAGTAATTTACGATACATTTAGAATAATAAGATTATTTTCAAATCATATAATTAACTTCTTTAAATATAGTATAAATACATTTGAAGCTTCAGATTTTATTGATTTAATAACATCTATTTTAGCAATTGTTTCCATTATTTGGTTTTATTGTTCAATTTTATTGAGAAAAGATGTTTTTCCTATTATTTGTGAAGAAGAAAGAGATTTTGCAAAATGGATAAAAATAGGTCGAAATATTAGAAATTATAGAATCTACACTTCAATATGTATGTTTCTTTTATTTGTAAAATTACTTATTTTTTTCTATAGATCATTCCCAGCTTTAGGAATAGTATTTGAAACTTTTTCAAAAGCATCAATTGAATTAATTTCATTATTCTTTTTAATATTTGTAATCATAATTGGATTAGTTTTTATGTTTCATGGAGTTTTTGGTGTATATACTCATTCATATTATGAATTAGGACAAGCCTTTCTTTCTGTTTATATGTTATTTATGGGTATTTTTTATTATAAATTTGATTTTGAATATCTTGGAGAAAGTGCATTTATTACTCCTTATTTATTGGCTGTTGTTTTCATTGTTTTTAATATTATTTTATGTAATGTTTTCCTTTGCTTAATTATTAGTACTTTTAAAGATGTTAAAAATAAACAACAAATGCTTAATGATGCTGTTTTTATGATGACTATTGAATCTGCTCTTAATTTATATAATAAGTTAAAAAACTTACTTTTGTGTAGAGAGCCTGAAGATATTATTAAAGAAGAAGAAAAAAAAAGAAAAGAAAATGAAGAAAAAGAACAAGGAGTATTTATAGAAAAGGAAAAAGAAAAAGAAAAAGAAAAAGCAGAGGAAACAGGTGTTGAATTGATGTCAAAAATGGCAAAAAAGAATTATTACAAAATAATAAAATATAATTTATCAAATTTAGATTGTTTAAGTTTCTTTAGGAAAAATTTAATAAATTTAGAAGATTTTGAAAGAAAAAAAGAAAATAACTTTAAAATAATAAGAAAAAATATATTAAAAGATTATGTAGAAGAATTAAAATTAAATGCATCAAAAGATTTTGATACATTAACAGATGCAATATTATATATAATATTTATAGGAATGTCAATTACAATGGTATATACACAATTAAGATTATATAATAGAGAAAAAATACAATATTTTGCATATTCTCATGTTTTAGAAAAATATTTTTCAGATTTTAATAATAATTCTAAAACTCTTAATGAAATGAAAGAAAGTTTCCCAAAAAATTTTTTTAATTCAATATACGATTGTTCAAATTCAAATTCAATATCAATAAATCCAGAATTTATCCCAGGATATACATTCTTTAAAACAGGTAGTAAAGAATATAATACTGAACCATATTTTAGAATTACATCAAGATTATATAATTTTATAACAAATGATAAGAGTTACGAAAAAGAATTCTATCCAATTAGAACGAAAGGTGGATCAGGATTTTTAAAAGATAAAAAATGTCCTTATAAATATGAATTTTTTGGAGATATTTTAAATACTGATGATAGAACAAATATAAAATATTATAAAGAAGGTGAAAATTATACTATTAATTCTTGTAGTGGATATGTTGGTTTTATTTATGATAAATGTCCATATAAAAATCATGATTTTTCAAATTATATTAATATTATTTCTAAAAGTAATCTTGGGAGAACTACTCTTGATTTTTTTATTGTTAGTTTAAATTATGATTTTATTCTTTATTTTATTATTAATTTATTATATCATCCTTCAGGTGCTATGAGAAAAGAATTATTTGCTCATATTATTCCTGTTAATAGATTTATTACTTATAATGATTTTAATATTACTATTATTACTATTGTTTGTTATATTTTATTTTTTTATTTCTTTTTTAAAATTTTATATGCTATTTGGTTGTTAATTAGGAAACAAATTATTAATTCATATTATAATTCTGGTAATTATGAAATTTTTAAAGATTCACCATTAATAAATAAATTTTATCAGTTTAATGTTAGTAATTATCAAAATGAAAAAGGTTTCTTTTTAATTATCAAAATTATTTTCTTTTCTATAATTAATTTTATTTGGAAAACAATAATTTTATGTTGGTTTATTATTACATCGATAATAAGTTATATTACAAGTGATATTTTTAGTTTCTTAGATTTATTTTCTTCTGCAATTTCTTTATCTATGTTTATTTTATGGTTTTATATAATAAAAGTTACTAATGAATTAGATTTAAATCAGAATTTTTCAAAAAAAAAAGGTGAATTTGATTATAATTTATTTAGAGTAAATCATTTATATACATTATATAAAAGATATATTAATTGGCAAGCAATAAATTTATTTATTATTTTTGTAAGATTAATTCAATATTTAAAATTTTCAAAATCGATTTATTTAGTTTTTGCAATTTTCGAAAAGCAAAAATTAACAATTATTTTATATTTAATATTTTTATTTATTATTAATTTAGGATTTGTCTTCTTTGCTTATGGTTTATTTTCACAAGATTTAAAAACTTTTCAAACTATTGGATCAGGTTTATTGGATGTTTTTGTTATTTTAGCTGGGAAAATTAGACCATATGATGTATCTTATATTGATAATGTCACTTTTAATCCTTTATTTTTATTCTTCTTTACAACAGTAAATTATTTAGTATTATTAAATTTCTTTTATTCTATTTTAATTGAAGGTTATCATGAAGTTAAAAGTAGACAAGTAAAAAATTTAGGAAATGATTCAACTAATTATAATATTATTGCAACAATAATTAAAATTTTAAGAGAGAAATTAAAAATTTTTAAAGAAGTTTGTTATAAATATCAAAAAAAAATATATAAATATATGGATGAATATCAAAAAAATCTTGAAATATATGAAAATGATATAATTGATTATGGTTCTAAAAAAATAGTGAATATAAATTTCTTAAATAAACTCAAAGAATTTACAGGTGGAAATGAAATTGATTTTCCAAAAAAAGTAAAAAATAACAATACTATTATAGAAAATAATATTTCAAATGATGATAAAGATTTAATGGATAACATATCAATATATCATAAAATTATAGTTTATATTGGATATTTATTTAATACAGAATTTGAATTTGTAATAAAATTAAGTGAAAAAAAAAAAAAACACAAATTAGAAGATAGAATAAGAACAAATGATAATGAAAATAAAGAAATAATACCAGAAAATAAAATAATAAAAGACATAAAATGGAAAAGTGGATTTTTAACAACATTTAAGGATAATTTCAAAGGAAAAAATAATCCATTTTTCAAACCAAATCTCTTTGATAAATATTATTATTATTTCGATTCAAATATAGACATATATTACAAAGATAGAAGAGATAAACCAGATAAAGAAAAATTTAATAAAAATAGAATACCAAGATTTAGTAAAGAATGTTTCTTAGATCAATTAGAAAATGTAAGACAAAAAGACTTTTTTTTAATACCAAGTGTCTTATCAAAATATAAAAGAAATTTCAATCAAATACTTCCTTGTTTATCAATTCAAAAATGTTATCTTTTAAAAGAAAGATGTGAAAGATGTAAAGAAAATCAAAAACAATTTGATAAATTATCAGGAGAAATATATGATTTAGTTATTAAATATTTTTATTTACCTGATAATGAAGATGATCTTGATATTTATCTTGGTTATTATATTCATACTAAAAGAAAATATACAAATAATATTGATCTTAATAATTTAAGTAAATTACTTACTGAAGATAAAATTAAGGAATTTTGGAATAAAATTGTAGAAAAAATAAATAAACCTTTTGAACTTAAAGGTTCTAATATTGAAATTAAAAATGAAATTGAAAGAGAAGAAAATGAAGAAAATAAAAATGAAAATGATGAAAATGAAGAAAATAAAAATGAAGGAAATAAAAAAAAAGAAGTTAATAATAAAAAAAATTTAATTGTTCCTCAATTAAATATTGCAAAAGTTAATGAAACAGCATATTCATTATATTATAAATATTTCATATGGTCAACTTTATATTCAATTTTTATAAGTAATAATAAAAAATTAATTAGAAAAATAAGAGATAATTCTAAATGTAATAAAATAGTTTTAGATTATGAAAAAAACTTAATAATGATAAAAAAAAGAGAAGATGAAGAAAATGAAAATGATGAAATTGATACAAGTCCAAATAATATTTCATTATATCTTACTTTATTTTTCAATTTATATGAATTAAATAAAGAAACTTGGGATAAAGAAATATTAGAATATGATTTACCAAAAAATTCTTCTATAATTTATATTATACAACATATTTTCCAAAATGAAAAAATAAATGTAAAAGATATATTTTTTGAAAAAGAAAAATTTGAAAAATCAAATTCATTTTATTTTAATAATAAATATCTTTTAAATGAAAATGAAAAAATTAAAGATTATTTACTTGAAGAACCTGATAAATTTACAAATGAAGAATTATTAAAATTTGAAAATTATCCTATTATTTTTCCTAAAATTTGGACTAGATTAAGTAATAAAAAAGATTCAAAAGAGAAAATAAATGAATTAAGAAATTTATTTTTAGGATATAATGGATTAATTGATGAAAATAATGAAAATCAAATTGATTTTATTTCAGAAATGAAAGAAAAAGATTTTTTAAAAAATTATTTTGAAAAATTAGATGTATTTAAATTTTTAACTCCTGAAGAAAAAGCAGAAATTACTTTAATGTTTCCTCCTGTTAAAGAATTTGTAAATCAAGCAACTAATGAATTAAAAAAAAGGAATAAAGAATCAAATGAAAAAATTCAAAAAATTGAAAAAATAAATAATTTCCAAGATTTATTAAAATATTTTAGAGAATACAGAGTTAATATTATTGATAAACATAAAATCTTTTTTAAAATTTTTGAACAAAATTTAAGTGATATTAAATCTAAATTATCAGACATTAATCATAAATATGATTATGCATATCATAAATTTTTAAAAAGAGAAAATGATTCTTTAGAACCAATTAATAAAATAATTTTATCTGAATTTTATAATCATTTAATTGAAAAAGAAAGATTTGAATTATTAAAACAATCATTAAAAACACAATTAAATGATAAAAAAATAAGTAATTTAGAAAATGAAAAAACTATAGCAGAACCAATTTTTGAAAAAATTAATCCAGACACTATTGAAAAAAAAAAATATAATGATAATGAAATAAATGCACATAATAATATTGTGAAAAATCCATTTTTATGGATGCTTTCTTTAACTTCTTATGATTATTTTGATGTTTGTCAAAAAATAAAAGATGATGATGTAAAAGAATTTTATTTAGAATTATATGTTTATTTTTATGATGAAGAAGAAGATAAAGAAGATTATTATTTAAAAAGAAAAGTTAAACTTAATTTTATTGAAAAATATGATAAATATATTGAATATTGTAAATTAAGAGAAAATATTGAAAGAAAAATTGAACAATTAAATGGATTAGAAAAAGAATTAAATGAAGGAATTAATTATCTTGAGAAAAGGAAAAAACAATATGATAATTTATTAAAGAATTGGGATGAACAAAAAAATATTTTGGAAGATTGGAAAAATGAAATTGATAATCAAAATTAAAATAAAATTTTTAAATTTTCTTTTTTTAAAAATTATAATAAAATAAAATATTTTTATTTAATTTTAATATATATTAACTCAAATCCTTATGATAAATAAATTAAATTAACAATAAAAATAATATTTACCTAATATTTACTTTTTGTTTTTAGATTGAATTTTTTCAATCATTTCATGAATATTATTAAAAACATTAATATCATTTTTAAAATTATTATCTCTTTCTTTTCTATCTTGAGCAAAATTTTGTAATTTTCCTCTAATATCATTAATATATTCTTTTCTTTGTTTTAAATCATTTAAATTATAATCCTTGATAACAAATTCTTCTCTATATTTTTTTTTGTCATCATTATTATAATTAATATTAATATTATAATTTTTATTTTCAATTTCATATTCTAATGGTTTTATATTAATTGGTAAAGGAGTAGGTGAATTATATTTAGGAGGAATTTTAAAAGAAAAAAATTCATTTTTAAAATTATTAATCTTATCAAAAATTTTATTATGATTTGAAGGATTATTTAATTTATTTATCATTATTTTTTCAGCTGCTAATGGCTTTTTTTTTTGAGATTTAATAATATTTTTAGTATCAAATATTATTTCATTTTTATAATCTTTTTTATTATTTATATTATGTGATGGAAGACTAATTGTTGGTATTGATATTTTATTTTTTGGAAATACTAATCCTTTAATATTATTATTATTATTTTTAGAATGTTTTGATTTACTTTTTTTATTTTCTTCATTATGAAATAATGATGATAATTTATTTAAAGCATCTTGTTTATTTATTATTTCTTTTTTTCCAAATGTGAAATCAAATATATTATTTATTTCCTCTTCATTAATATTATAATTTGTATTTTCATGCAAATAATTTACACAATTTTCTTTATTAACTTCAATTTCATTGCAAGAATAAATATAATTAACTAAATTTTTAATTACAAATTGAGAATTTTTATAATTATCATTTATATTATCAGCCATTAATTTTCAAAAATACCAAATTTATTATTTAAAATATTTTCAAAAAAAATATAAAAAAAGAATTAAAAACAAATGTCAATAAATTACTTATATGATTTTGTAATTCATTATCACACATATAAAAATATTGATTTAGTAAATCAAGGAATATATAACATCAAAACCAAAATATTTACAAATTTTAATAATAAAAGATATTATGCAGTACCATATTATTTTACTGAATCAAAAGTTTTAGAAAATATGTCTCAAACAGATGAAGAAACAATTAGAGCACATTGTATTATAAATCCAAAAATTCTTGAAAATAATTATGAATATATTACTAAAAGTTTTATTATAAGATATGCTGATGAAGAAATTGAATTAGATGAATTTTGTTATTTTAGATTAGAAATTCCAAGTAATATAAATTTAAATGATATTGAAATAAATGTTAGATTTTATATTGAATATTCTGATTTTAATAATAGTTCTAATGTTAGTAATTTTTTAAAAGGAATTAAATTTAAAAAATTACATTTTGTTAATGTTAATATTATTAATGAAGGAATATCAAAAAACTTTATTGAAAGTTATATACCAATTGTTTATTATGATAATTTTTCTAGTTTATTAAATATTTCTATTCATAAGATTTTATCTGATTTTAAATTAAGAATTTCTAAAAATTTTTTTCCTTTTGCTATTGAAGATCCTAAAGAAAAAAATGATGATAAAAACAATGAAAAAGAAGAAAAATTTGATTTATTAAATAGTTATAAATTCAATAGTTTAACTAATTTTTTTTATGATGAAAATACTGAAATTCCTTCAAATATTCCAAATAATATAATTGATAATTTGTATAATAAATATGTTTTAAATTTAATTTCATCATATGTTTATTTAAAAAAGAAATTAAATAAATTAACTAATAAATTAATTGATGAAAATATGAAAGCAGAATTTTCAAATTTAATAAATACTCAACCATTATTAATTTTTACAGATGAAAAAGAAGAAAAAATAAAATTAAATAATGAAGATGATTTAAATGAAATTTTTTCTCAAATTCAAAATTTATCAAAGAGAATAAAAGATACTTCAAAAGAATATATTGGTTTTAGAATATTTAAAGAAATAAATTATATTAGTACTCAAATAGGAAATATTTGGCATAAATATATAGAATTAATAAGAAATTTTCCTCTTTCAGTTAATTTTATTTTTAAATTAGATTTTAAAAAAGAATTAAAAGAAGGTTTATTTAAATTTGTAGAAAAAGCAAAAATAAATATAACAGACACTTATAGTTTATTATTTCCCGTTGAAAAAAATTTACAAAATTTAAATATGTCAACAGCATTAGAAAAAAGAGAAAATTTAAAAAAAATATATAAAAGACCAATAATAGAAATTTCCAATTTTAAAATAAACCCATCAATTTTCCCAATAATCTTTGAAGAAACATACATAAAAAAAATAAATCAAAGTACAGATAAAAAATCATTATTAGATTCAAATATTTTAATAGAAAGAGAAGAAGATCAATTAAAAGATAATTTAGGCATAAATAATATTAAAAGTTTAAAAAGTTATAAAAATAATCAAAAATTAGGTCTTCATTTAATAATATTAGTACATGGATTTGAAGGAAATTCAAATGATATGAGAATAATAAAAAATGAAATTGCTTTAATAAATCCATCAATAGTATTTTTATCATCAATTTCAAATCAAGATGATACTGGAAATGATTTATTTCAAATGGGTAAAAATTTAGCTTTTGAAGTAGAAAAATATATTAAAGAATGGGATAATGGATTAATATTTAAAAAAATATCATTTATTGGTCATTCAATAGGAGGAGTTATTATAAGAAGTGCATTACCATATTTAAAAGAATATAAAGAAAAATTATATTTATATATATCATTATCTTCACCTCATTTAGGTTATGCATTTTCTGATAGTAAATTAATAAAAACTGGAATGTGGTTTTTAAATAGATGGAAAGGTTCAAAAAGTTTACAACAATTATTACAAAATGATAATGAAAATCTTCAAGAAACTTGTTTATATAAAATTTCTGAGTTTGAAGGTTTAAATTGGTTTAATTATGTTTATTTATTATCTAGTCATCAAGATAATTATTCTCCTTATGAAAGTTCTAGAATTGAAATTAGCAATAATTCAAATTTAAAAGATATTAAAACTGAAAATTATAGAAATATGGCTTTTAATATTTTATCTAAAATTACAAATAATACTTTAAAAAGAGTTGATGTTAATTTTGTGATTCAAGAAAAAAATTTTGATACTTTTATTGGGAGAACTGCTCATATTTTATTTTTGGAAAATATTGATTTTATGAAAGCATTTTTCCATAATATTGAAAATATTTTAAAATAAAATTTTTTTATTATATTAAATATATAATTTCTTAATAATATTATCTTTTATATGATAGTTGATTAAAAAATTATAATAATAGTTATTTATAACAATAATATTTTAAATATATTGAAAAAAAATAATATTTTTTTGATTTTTATTTATTATTTATCAATAAAAAAAAGAGGATTTTTTTATTCGTAGAATGTAATTTTAATCTGATTTAAATTAAAATAATAAATCTTAAATGGCAAAAAATTTAGAAGATTTAATTATGGAAAAAAAAATCACTCAAAAAATTTCAAATTACCTTTCAACAAAAGATGTAATAAATTTAAATCAATGCTCAAAATCAATATATCATAATATAAAAAATCAAAACATTTTATTACATAAAATAATTCAAAACTCTGAAAAACCGTAATCTATTAAATATTAATTTATGTTTATAGTTTGACAGAAATAATATTCAAAAAACAAAATTTTTTTGAACAAAATAATGAAAATGAAATAAAAGAAATAACAGATAAAATTGATTTAATTTATAAAAATTTTTACATAGATAATAAAAGACTTATAATGATATATGTATTTTTTTTTATTTTAATGGAAATTGATATTCAAAGTCTCTTAATTGCAATGAGTTGTACAAATGTTTTTAAAAAACAAACAAAAAAAACTCTTATTTGGATTTTATCAATTCCTTCTCTAATAACTTGTATTTTATCAATTACAATATTAATAATTTATAAATATAGAAAAATAATTAAAAAAAAATTATTTAATGATATTATAAATCAAAGTAAAGTAAATTTAAAATATGCCACTGAAGAAAAT
The DNA here is from genome assembly GCA_023806865.1 of Isotricha sp. YL-2021a. NCBI lineage: Eukaryota > Ciliophora > Litostomatea > Vestibuliferida > Isotrichidae > Isotricha > Isotricha sp. YL-2021a. The sequence continues at coordinate 26,270 of JAJJLH010000271.1, forward strand.
ATTCATACTTTTAGTAAAAAATTAAAATTAAGAATGAAATATTATAAGCATAATATATTTGAAATTGGTTTAGAAGGAATAATTTTATTTTTATTACCATATTTTATTAAAATTATTGTTTTTCAAAATACAAAATTTGAAGTAATATTTTCTATTTCTTCATCACTTTTTTATGGAGTTACTATTTGTCATAGTATTTATGTTTTAATAAAAAAAAAAATAAAAAAGAAATGTAAAAAAAATAAAAAAAAGCTAAATTATTATATAAAAAAATATCCCTTAAATGATAAACTTAGTGAAATAAAAATAAAAAGTGAAAAATATAGAAGTTTATACTCAAATACATGTATGAATATTACATTCATTATAAATAAATTTTTTTTTGGATTTTTATTTATTATTTTTTTCAAGCAAATAGGAGAAAAATTAGATGATCCTAAAAATGGAAGTTCTTGGTTAATTTTATTTATTCCTTGTTATATACTTTTTATTCCAGTTATTTGTTTTGCAATATTACATACTATATCATTATATCCTATTTTTAAAGCTAAAATTTGGTTAATTATATTAACAATATTTCCTTGTATTTTTGCTTTTATTGCTAATTCTTTTTTAATGCCTTTGGAATTTGAAAAAAGAATTGAAGTTTCTCCTTATATTATTCCTATTTTATTTTTTTCTGCTTCTCTTTTTTTTGGATTACATTTAAAAATTATATATTCAAAGATAAAGGATTAGATATTTTATTTTTTTAAAAAATAGTTTTATTATTTTTTAATTTAAAATATATAATTAGATAAAATATTTATTGTTTTTTATATTTTTGAATTAAATGAAAATATTCTTTTTAAAGTAGTTTTCCTTCTTAATGGATTAATTTTAGTATCTAATGAAGATGATTCTTTTGCCAATTCATTTAATACTATTAAACCTTTTCTTATTTTTTCCATATTATTTTTTGATTGTTCTTTTAAAATTAAATTTTCTTGAATTAAATTATTTTTATCTTCATTTTTATTTTTATGATAAAAATATAAATTTTTATTATCTATTGTTTTAAATATATTATCAGGAATTATTTTTTTATTTAAATTTTTTAAACGTCTAACTTTCAATTTTATATCATTAAAGTCTATTAGATTTAGAGATAAATTATTTGATGAAGAGAAATATTCTCTTTTCATATTTTTAGATAAAATATTCTTTGTACTTTTTGATTGATAATTGAAATTATATTTATTTTTATTTCTTTGTTCAATTTCCTTTTCATTTTCTTTATCTTTTTCCAAAGAAAAATTTAATTTATTTAATAAAATATTATGATTATCTTCAAAAATAATTTCATTTTCTGAATTATTATTTGAGTTTAATTTAGGTAAACTTAAATATAAATTTTTTCTTTCATCATATTTTAATTTAGCTTTTTTTAATTTATTTCTTGATTTAGAATAATTTTGAATATATTTTTGATTAAGTAAAAAAACCATTTTGTTTGCATAAGATTTATTCATTTTACTCTAAAAGTAATAAATTAAAAATACATTGATGAGTTTATTCATAATATTAATTTGATGTAATTTTGGATTTTTTTTATTTTCTGAATTAATTTTCATTTTTTCAAATTCTTTTCTTGCTAATGTACTATAAAAATATTCACTAACTAAGCAATTATTCTTCAATAAATTTAAATAAAATATACATTATTTTTTTGTTTGATTGATTTTTTATTTTCTTTTATATATAAATAATTATCTGTTGAATCATTGAACATTTTAAAAAAAATTTTATATAAAAAAAATAAAATATAACTAAATAATTTTAATTAAATGTCCAAATTTTAATTGATTCATCAAATGAATAAGATACAATTAATCCATTTTTTAATTGTTGAAATCCTATAATATAATTATCATGTGCTTGCTCTATATATTGTAAATATTTATAATTATTTTTATTTTCATAAACAATAATATTTTTATTAGCACCAATTAAAATTATTCCTTTATCTTCAATTGAAATTATTCCTAAAGTAATATAATTACATTTTATTTTATTAATTATTTTTTTTTCAGAAATTGAAATAATATTTAATAATAAATTTTGTTCTTCTTGAACAATTATTTTATCATTATCAATTTTACATAATGCATTCCATGAACCACACCAAGTATCTTTTATTTCAAAAATAAATTCAAAGTTATTTAAATTATAAAATCTTGTTCCAGATAATCCTGAAGATATAAAAATATTATTTTCTTTTATTAATAAAATAGAACAAACACTTTTTAAATGATTTAAAATTAATTTTAATTGATAATTATTATTATTTAAATTTTCTTCCCATAATTTCACTGTATTATCATTTGAACATGATATAATATTTTCATTAAAATATAAAACTTTATTTATTTGACTTGTATGGGCATTTGAAATTATTTTATTTAATTGATATATTTCTCCATTTTTAACCCAAGTTTTTATACATTTATCACATGAACATGTAATAAAATTATTTTCATCCTTGATATTGACATAATTTACTTTATCATTATGGGATTTTTCAATATTTTGATATATATCAAAATTATTATTGTAAATAGTTATTGATTGATTTATTGAAACAGAAATTATTTTCCCTGAAGGGAAAACTGCCATTGATGCTATTATATTATTACTTGATTTTTTTAGTTTAATTTCTTTTATAAATGATAATTTTTTTTTTGCATTCTTTCTTTCAATCATAATAATATATTTAAATATATTTTTATATATTTATTTTTTAAATTAAAAATAAAAAATTTGATCAATTATTCATTATAATTATTATTGAATTAATTATTTAAACCTAATATAAAAAATAATCTTCAATAAAAAATAGTAAATTATAACATATAAGCAAATTATAGAATATTGTTTTAAATAATTT
>JAJJLH010000272.1:0-29117 GCA_023806865.1 Isotricha sp. YL-2021a
CCCAATCCCCAATCCCCAATCCCCAATCCCCATTTTATGCATTTAAATTATAATATAAATATATTAATTAATTTTTTGCAATCAATTAATTTGTTTTTATATTTTCAATAATAAAACTAAGAACTTTTTTTATCTAAATATTTAAAAAATTTTTTAATATATTTTTATGAACACTGGTTTAATCCAATTACTAAAAACAATTGATGAAAATATAAATAAAATTAAAGATTATGATAAACAATATAAAAGTAAATAAAAATATTAAATTTTTATAGATTCAAATGATAAATTTCTATCATTAAAGCAAAGTTTATTAAAATCAAAAAATTCTCAAAATTTAAAAAATCTTGAAAAAGAATATCAAAATTGTTTAATGTTATGTCAAAAAAAAAGTGACTTAGCAAACGAATCATATTATTTATTAGAAAATGAAATCAAAAAAATAAATTCAACAATTGAAAGATTAGAACTTGAACAAGATATAAATGTAGCAAATACATTTTCATATCAAAATTATTTAATAGATGAAAATTTTGATGAATATGTAAATTTTAATAATTTTATAAATTCAAAAAAAAAATCAAAAAGTAAAAAAACAAAAGTTTTTGGTCATTTAAATATGAATTTACCAACAAAATTATTAAAAAATAAAAAAAATAAAGATTCAAATCACAAAGATAATTTAGGTAAAAGAGGAAAAATAATTAAAACAACATTAATAACAGAAAATTTAAATGATCAGAATAGTAATTCTAGTTTAGAAGATATAACATATAGAGAAATTGATGGAAAAATTGGTCCTCAAGAACCAATTTATTGTTTTTGTAATTATGTTTCTTATGGTAATATGATTAAATGTGATAATCCAAAATGTAAAAAAGAATGGTTTCATTTTCATTGTGTTGGATTAAGAACTTTACCTAAAGGAAAATGGTTTTGTAGTGAGAAATGTGCTAATGAATATAAGAAAATTACTAATAAGAAATAGGAAAATATATTTTTTTCTTTTTTTTATTTTTTATAATGTTTTTGAAAAAAAAAAGATATTTTTTAGAATATTATTATTAAAAATAAAAAATTAATTATTTTTATATATTAGAAGATAATTATTTCTTATTAAATAAAAAAAAAATTAAATTTCTAATATTAGAAAACAATAATATACATCTTACTAAATAAGAATATTAAATAAAAAAAAAAATTGTTAATTATTATTATTATTAAGAGAAATAATTTCAAATTCTTTCGAATCAGCATTAAAAATATAAAACTTATCAGAAAAAATTGAAGAAAAACCTCCATAATTCCCATTCCCTAATTCATAAAAATTTTTCCCATCAAACTCATCTTTTTCTGGTAATAAAATATCATTTTCCTTATATAATTCCCCATTATTCGAATTAAACTTATAACAAAAATTAACATCATCTTCTCTTGAATTTAACTTTCCCCCAAATAAATAAACTAATTCATTATTAATATTAACAACACCAAAATAAAAAGGAATATTTTCATTAAAATTAATTTCTATTTTTTCCCAATTTATAGGATTTTTAATATTTAATTTTTCAATTACTTTATTAGTTAATTCACTTCTATCACATAAACCACCAAATAATAATAAATAAGTATCTTCTACACTAATACATCCAGGCCATGATCTTGCTTTTTCTAATTCTGGTAAATTTTCCCATGAATTATTAATTAAAGAATATTTTTCTATTTTCTTTGATTTAAAACCAGAAATTGCAAAAATTTCATTTCCAACTCCAATTAAACAATGATATGAATGTCCAGATGGCATATCAGTTAATTTATCAAAAATATTTTTTTTTGTATTATATCTATAAAACATTTTTGATGATGAGTAACCACCACTTATATAAAATTTTCCTTTGTAATTTAATGTTGAATGATATGCTTCAAATCTTTTTATTTTTGTTTCTGATATTTCAATTGTTGATTTTGAAATTTTTTTATCTTTTATTGAATAATATAATAAATTATTTGTTCCTATTTCTATATTATAATATCCTTTTATTTCTTCTTCATATTCTTCTACATTTATTTGATTTTCATCTTTTTTAAATGAGAGATTTTTATTGTTAAATGATATATTATTGTTAAATTTTGTTTTTGGAGAACGGGATTGTCTTCTTTCTTTTATATCTTGTTCTATATTTTTTATTAAGTTTTTTTTGTCTTTTGAATGAGATAATATATTCATTAAATTTAATTTTTTATCATTATTTTGATTGAAGTTAAGTGATGAGAATCTTCCACTTCTTGTTATAAAATGTGAATTATCTATATTTATACTATTTGCTAAATTATTATTTTTTTTTGGTTCGATTTCATCAAATTCTTCATTTAAAAATATTTTTTTTAATGAATTAATTCCTAAATGAATTTTATTATTTAAATCATTTAAAACATCTTTAAAAACTTCAATTTTATTTTTTAAATCAAAAACTTTTTGATTTATTTTGTCATTATTTTCATTAATAGATTTATATTTAATATAAAAATTTAAAAAATCCTTTTCATTACTTAAAGTAGATTCTTTTCTCGTATATTCATATAAATTTTCAACTTTTTCTTTATATTCTAATAAAATTGGAAAAACTGAATCAAAATTATTTTTAAAATTATTATAAACTGTATTTTTTCTATTATTAATTTCCATAATTAAATCATTTAACTTTTCCATAGAACAACTAATTTCATTTCTTAAATCATTACAAACAATTTCTTCATTTAAACTATTTTTACTAGGATCAATTCCTAAAGATAATAAAGCTTTATAAATATTATTTTTATGTTCTTCAACTTCACTTTTATATTTAATTAAATCTTTTTTATTAATAATTTTATGATTTTGATGTTTATTTAAGCATTTATCACAAAAACCCATTCCACAACTTAAACATAAATTAATTTCTTTTTCTCCAGGATGAAATTGACATTCAGAAGATAATTTAGTTATTAAAGCAGATTCAATTTTATTATCATCATCTCTCATTGATTCAGTTAAAGTAATTGAAACCATTTTTAAATTTAAATCATTTGTATTACAAATATTTCCTATACTCTCATCTAATTCAGTTAATTGATTTCCTTTATAATATAAGTTTATTTCTTTATTATTTAATTCAGTATCTTTGAAATAATTTTTTTTTACTGAATGAATTAACTCTTTTACTTTATTTTTTGAATTACATGTTTGTTTAAATTTTTCTTTTCCTGTATCTATTGTACAGAAAATTACTCTATCTTGACCAAATCTTATTGGTTTTTCATCTTTTTCTTTTGCTACACATACTCCCATTTATTATTTTATTTTTTGAATCATCTATTTTTTTTTTTTTATTTTTTTATATTATTTCAATATTCAATATTTATCATTTTTACTTTTTTTTATTTATTTATTTTAAATAATTTTTAATGTCAACTTCATATGATAATTCTACTAATGAAAATAAAGAAATTCCTTTTTATTTAATTATTACTTCACTAATTTCAATTGGATTAGTACTTGTTATTTTAATAATGATAATTATTTATTTTGTTTGGAAATTTTTAAGAAGAAATCAAGTGATTAATAAAGTTTTAATAGAAGAACAAAATAAAAATATCATTAATCAACAAAAACCAGATTTTAAATCAATTCCTAATTCATCATTAATTGGAAGTGATCAAAATAGACAAAATATGTCTTTAAGTGAAATTAAAGAAAGAAATTTAAAAGATGAAATTCATAATATTATTCACAGTAAATCTTTTGCTAATAAGAGCTTTGAAGGAATTGAAAAAAAGAAAAAAAGAAAAAATGGGAAAAGAAGTACAAGAAGTACTACAAAAAGTGATGAAGGTTCTTCTCCTAATGAAAGTGTTGATTCAAATAAAAATGATACTAATAATAATAATAGTATTGAACAAGTTTAAATAAATTTAAATTTGAATTATGATTTTATAAATATAAGGATTTTATATATTTTATTATTTTATTAAAACAATAAATATTTTATTTGTTATTATTTACAATAGTAAATTTTTTTTTGTTAATTTTAATAAATAAAAAAAAAAATAAATATAATAAAATAAATAAACAAATTAATTATTCAATATCTAAATTTAAATAATCTTCTCTTTCTCTTTGTTTAAATCTTTGAATAATTCTTTCACTTAAAATTTGAGATTTAAATTGTTTAGTTGCATATTTTAAAAGATCATTTACAATTCTTGAATTAAAATCAACATGTTTAGGATGATAATTTTGTTTACTTTGACTAAAATCTCTATCTAAAGCAATATTTAATCTTTTTCTTTTTCTTTGTTCTTGATTTTCTTTTAAAATTATAGGACCTTTATAATTATAAAAATCAATATCATCATTTTTATTTTTATTTAATTTAATTATATTTTTTTTATTTTTATTTTTCATTCTATACATTTTCATTTCTTTTAAAAACCTATTAACAACTCTATCATCACTATTAAAATTATTTAAAATAGATTCAGAAAAATATTTTAATTCTCCTGCATTAAGTCTAGCTCTTTGAAAAAATTGCATAATTTTATAAAAATTATTTCTTTTAATTAAAAAATTTTTATCATATAATATAATATTTTCATAACATTCAAAACAAATTTTAATAAAACTAGTACATTCAATAAAAGTTTTAATATTAATTTTAAATTCTTCATTTTCATTTTCTACTAATTTATCATCAATACTATTAGGTCTATCTTGAACATTTGCAACAAATCTATCAATTTCATCTGAATAATCATTTAATAATAAATAAGAAATTTCAATTAATAAACCAATAGTTTCTTCTAATAATTGATTTATTATTCTTTGATTTTTAAGAGAAGCATTATAAAAATAATAACATAAACCTTCATCCATAATATATCTTTTTTTATAAGCATTTAAATTATCTAATAAAACTGCAATTTCATCTGCAAAAATATTTTTTTGAAAATCTATTGATTCTATTATTTCTTTTGTTGCTTTTATATTAATAAATTCATTTTTATCATGCCATTTTGGAATGTATGATACTACAAAAGTTTTCATTCTTCCTTTTTTAACTTCTATTGTTTCATATTTCTCTTTTGTTGAAATTGAACTTTTTCTACTTTCATGTTCTTCTTCATCATTTGTATTATTAATTTGATATGGATTGTAAATATCTTTATTTTTCTTTTTTTTTTGCTTTTTATTATCATTAAAAAAATTTTTTTTTTTAGTTAAATTTAATTCATTTGTAAAAAGAGATTTATTTTTTTTTCTTACTTCTGGAGTTTGAAAAAAAGTAGATTGAGTTAAAAACATTTTTTTCTTAAATTTATCAGTGTGTGTATTATTAGGAGAAAAATATAAATGATTATCATATTTATTCCTTCTTTCTATTGAATTACAAATTTCTCTTCCTTCTTTAATATAACTATTAATTTCTCTTTTTGAACGATTTATTTCTGCATAAATAGTTGTAAAAGGAGAATATTTTTTATATCTTATTAATCTTGATGTTTGAGCTTCTTTTACTTTTGGAAATCCAAGTGTTTTTGATTTTATTATATTTAATTTATTTAAATCAATTTTTTCTGATTTAAATCTTTTTATCTTATTTTTTGAATTTTTTTTTTCCTCTGATTCAGTTTTTGTATTTTGATTGAAAATCGATTTAAATTCAGGTTTATAGTTTAATGTTTTTGATGTTTTAAATCTAAATTTATTCATTTCTGACATTTAATATTAAATGGTTCGGATTTATTTTAATAATAAAATTTAATTATTTTTCATTAAATCAAAATAAAAAAAATATATTTATTTAAAACATATTTATTATATCTAAAAGATTATTTTTTCCCTTATCTTTGAATTTATGAATGAGGAAATATATTTTTTAAAATTTTTTTAAGATATCAAAAATTATTAGAATAATAAAATGTAGTTAGGTTTTTCTTATTTTACTATTTTTTATTATTACTTTATTTTTAACTTTTTAATGATTAAAAATTGGGAAAAAATGAAAATTTATTATATATAGAAATAGAACAAATATCATTTTTCAATTATTTTGATTTAATATTATTATATTGCTTATATATATCTTATTTCTTTGAATAGTTTTAGTAATTAGTTAAATTAAGGATTGTGTGTTTATTTTATAACAAAAACTCTTTTTAATAATATCTTAATCCTAATAAATGATATGAAAGAATTGATTCTGTTCTATTATACTTAATATATTATGTGTTTATTAATTCATTAATGTATATAAGGAAAAATATTGATAAGGTATAATTTGATTATATTATTTGTATTTTTTTATACTTCATATTTAAATTATTTGACATTATATTTAAAAAATTTAATATTTTAAAAAAAAAAAATCAATTAATGCTTTAAATTAATGAATATTTATTGTTATTTATATTTAAAAATTAAAATAAATAATAAAATTTAAATTTTAAATTTAATTAAAAAAAAAATGAAAAATGGTCCTCACAATTCAATGATTCCAAATCAAAATTTTTCAAATATCCAAAGTGGTTTTAAAACAAATATGAAAAGTCGTCATACAATGGCTCCATTTTCAACAATAAATCCTTCAACAACATTCACAAATAAAACATGGGATATAAATAAAACATCAGTAGAAGAAAACGCGGAAAAATTATTTCATTTTTTAGCAACGAATGATTTTCCAATTGGAAGTTCAAAAAAAATATTACAAACTCCAAGAACTAAAAATGAATATTTAGATATATTTATATTTATTTTAAAGAAAATTAGACCTGATATTTCTCCAAATTTTATTGCAAATGAAGAAACAGTAAATCAAATTTTATTTGAATTAAAATTTCCTATGAAATATGAAAAAAAACATTTTTCTTCAATTAGTCAAACTTATACTTGGCCAAAATTTCTTAATTCTTTAACTTATATGTGTGAATTGGCAGATTATTGTGATTTTATTAATAATAATGAAAATTATAATGATGATTATTTATTTAATATGTTTTCTAAGAATAATGAAGAAAAAAATGAAGAAGAAAAAGAAGATTATTTATTTAATAATTTTTTAATTAATGCTTTTAAAAGTAAAAATGTTGAGGAAGAAAGAGAAAAAATTTTTAGTGAAATGTTATTAAAAACTCAAGATAATATTTCCAATTTGGAAAAAAATATTAATGAATATCAAATTATTGATGAAAAAATTACTAAATTAAAAAATGAATTACCTAATATTCAAAGTTTAGAAAATTCCAAAGTTGAATTGGAGAAAAGTTTAGTTAAAGATAAGGAAAAATTAGTTTCTATTGAAAATAAAATTTTAAGTTTGAAAAAAGAGATTGAAAATAAATCAAAAAATAATTTAGAAAAGGAAAAAGAAATAGAGAATTTAAATAAAAAATTAAAAAATACTGAAAATATTTTAAAAAATCAAAAATTACAAATTGAAGATGTTGCTAAATTAAATGAAAGAAAAACAATTTTAGATGCAAATTATGAAAATTTAAATGTGAAAAAAAAAGAAATGAATGAAAAAGTGAATCAATTAAAATTAAAAATAAATGAGCAAAAAACTAATTTAATAAAATCTCAAATTAATACTAAAGAAAAATATGGTATTGATAATATTGATTTAGATACTTTAATTTTAAATTGTGAAAATCCAGATTATAATATTAATGAAATGAAAAATTATTTTAATAATGAAATTAATAATGCAAAGTCTTTAATAAATATTAAAAAAAGTGAATTAAATGAAAAACAAATTGAATTAAGTAAAATTGAAAATAATTTAAGAATAATAGAAGAAAATATATCAAATAAAAAAATAGAATTAAATTCTCTTTCAAATGATTATAAAAATAAAGAAGAAGAAATTGAAAATGAAAAAATAAAAGGAAATAATTTTTTAGAACAATATCAAAATGAATATAATAATGTAAATCAATTATTAAGTGAATTAATGACAAAATGTTCTAATCTAGAAATAGAAATAATGAATATTGAAAATTTAAAAAAAGAAAAAACTATTCAATATGAAAAATTACTTGGAGAAGTAAGTAAATTAAATAAAGAATATGGAAAAAAATCAGATGAAACATCTAATTATGTTGAAAATATGAAAGAAGAAATTTTTTCTCAAATAAGACAAAATTACAAATCATATAATGATATATTTATAAAAATGAAAGAGGAAAATAATAAAAAATAAACAATTTTAAAAAATATAAATTAAATAATTTAAATGATTATTTTTTTAAGAATTATAATAATTTATTTTATATTTTTATTTTTTTTTTTTAATTTATGATGAATAATAATTCAAAAGATAATAATAATACTGATTGGGATAGAAACTCTATTAATAGTGATGTTTCTGCAAATACTGATTTAAAAGTTTTTCATGGAGCAATTAATGGTAATAATTATTTAAATGAGTTAAATCCAAATGATAGTAATTTATATAAAAAAATTATACATAAACAACAAAAAGAAAAAAATGAAAATCTCAATGATAAAATAAATGATAAATTTAATTTAGATAATTATAAATCAAAAGAACAAAAAAATGAAAAAACAATATCAAATAAAAATTTAAAAAACTTACATGGAAATATTTTTAATTTATTCCATCAAAATATGGATAATCAAAATGATAAAATTCAAAATATAAATAAATATAATAATAATTTAATAAATAATAATTCTTCATCACAAAATACAGAACTTTTATCATTTAGAAATGAATCAGATATTTCAACAAATGCAATTAATTCAAATATGAATATAAAATCAAATTTAAAAAAAGTTGAAAAACAACAACAATTATTAATGAAATTTAAAGATGTAACTTTTGAAGATGAAGAAATTATAAATGCAGGTTCTGTTAAAATTTTTGAAAATGAACCTAAAAAAATTTTAAATTCATATAGAACTATGACTAATTCTCAATGTACTTTTAAAATTTCTACTATTGAAAAAGGAATAGCTTTACTTGTTAATAGTCAAGATTGTATTTTTACAATGCCAACGATTTTACTTCCAAAAAATATTCAAATTGGTAATAATTATACATTTTTTATTCAAGAAATTAATAAAAATATTCAAGATAAACATAAAATTTCTGTTTTACAGAAAAATTATCTAAAATCCTTTTCTGAAACTTAAAAAAAAATGTATATTTAAAATATTCTTAATATATTGAGCAAATATTATATATATATAAGATTTGAAACATTATAAATTAATATCTACATCACTTTATTATATTTATATCTTTATATATTTATAATGAAGATGAATTTCAATTTTAATTTTAATTATTATTATTTTTATTCTTTTCATTTTTATTTTCTATCTTTTTTTTCTTTTTAATTCTTATTATTTCCATCTTCATCTTTCTTATTATTTTCTTTTATTTTCATTATTATTTATTATATATCATTCTTTTTTTTTATAATAATCCTATTTAAAAAAATGATTATCCTCACTACAAAAAATTTCCATTTTACAAAAATGATTAATATAATCAAAAAGTTTAACATGTTTCAATTGAAAAATACTCATATATTTCAAATTTTCTTTTTTATGAATATGATTTTCAAATTCCCAAGGTCCTTTAACCCACTTTTCCCTTTCTTGTCTTTTCCAAATTCCATATTTAACATTATCTCCACTAATTTTAATTCCAACTCCATTAAAAAGTCCATTTTCAAAGAAACCAACATAACATTCCAAAGGAGATAAAACCCAAATAAAAATTCCAAATCCATTTCTTTTATCATTTTTATAATTTCCATAATATCTTTTCCCATCACTCCAATAAAATTCTCCATATCCATTCATAGTACCATTTAGCATTCCTCCTTGATATAATTTCCCATCATTATATTCAATAATACCAAAACCAGTCATTTCATTATTAACAAAATTTCCTCTATAAATAGTTCCATCTGCCCATTTAAAAGTTCCAACACCATTTTTAGTACTATTTGAAAATTCTCCTTCATATTTTGTATCATCATCACTTATTTCAATACCAATTCCAATAAGGTAATTACTAATATAATTTCCTTCTACTTGTAAACCACCATTATTATATATACCATAACCATTTGGTTCATTATTTAAATATTCTCCTATGAAATTACCATTTATATTATCTTGATAATGTCCTATTCCATTTGCTTTATTATTTGAAAATATTCCTTGAAATGTTGATTTGTCATTATATTCTATTCGACCATAACCACTTTTTATTTGTGATTGTTTTTTTGGTTTTTGTAATAAAGAGTTTAAATTATTTTTTAATGAATTTGTTCTTTTTATTTCTGGGGTTATTAAATAATTTTCTATTTTTTTTAAAGCATATTGACCGTAGTAACGATATTTTATTTGTCTTTTGGAATTTAGGTTAAAGGGTACCATTGCCATTTTTGCTCCTTTTGTTTGAGCATTAGTCATTATGTTTATGAATGATAATTTTGTTTTACTTATGTTATAGAATAAATTACTTTCTTGGTCGATTTTATTATTTTGATTTTTTTTTTTTGTTTCTACAAAATTTATATGAAGTTTTACAAATTCTTTTTTTCGAGATTTTTTTTTTTTTATTTTTTTTTGAAAGTGTTTTTTATATAATTTTTGAATTAATATTACTTTTTTTAAATAGTAAAAAAAATTATTTTTGTTGTCATAACTATCAATAAACATACAATCAATTTGTTCTTTACCATCAATTGTTTTATTATCATTTCTTAAAATACCAGTTTTATATAATTTTTCAGCAAATTGTTTTTGTTTTTCCTCACTATCACTTTCATCATCACTTTTACTTTCACTAATACTATCGTTTTTACTTATACTATTATTAATACTTTCACTAATACTTTCATTTATACTTTTATTTAAACCTGATTTTGAATTTGAATTTTTTATTTTTGATGAATTTTCTTTTCTATATACTGTATGTGTTTGTAATATTACATTATTTTTTTCACAACATGTATTAGAAGTACAATTTGTTATTCCCATAATTTAAAAAAAAATTAAAAAAAATTAAAATAAATTTAATTCCTTTTTTTTTTCATTTTTTTTTTTATTTCTTTTCAATATTATTTAAATATAATCTATAATGGATGATAAAAATAATAACAATAATGAAGTTACAGATACACAAAAATTACTTCAATTAATGAAAGAACAAAATAAAGAATTGAAAATAAGTAAAAAGAAATTAGAGAAATTAGAAGAAAAATTTATTCAAGTTAATACAGATTTAAAAAATGTTGTAAGTGATAAAACAAATATAGAAGTATTTTTAAAGGAAATTTTCCCAAAAGATATGGCAGAAAAAGTAATAAAAAAAGAATATGGAACTTATGAAACTGCAGAACTAACAAAATTATGGTTAATTTCTGAATCACAAAATCAAAATGAATATACAAATATTTTATCTAAATTAAAAGGAGAAATTAATGATTTAAATGCAAGTAATAAAGTATTGCAATTAAATTTAGATAATATTACTCAAGAATATAATGAATATAAAGAAAATAATAAAGAAAATGAAGAAAAATTAAAAGAAGGTTTAAATGAATTAGAAGATTTAAGAATTAAAGTTGTTAATTTAGATAATGAAAAACAATATTTAATGAAAGTTATTGATGAAAAAAATAATGAAATTGAAGTTTTAAATAATTTAGAATTAGAAAATGCAGAATTAAAAGCAAAAAGTTTATTAAATAATTTTGATTCAATAATGTCTGATTCAAATTCAAATAATGACCCTTTTAATTTTTTAAATAATACAAATTCAAATAAACAAAATAATACAAATGAACAAATTAAAAATCAAATTAAAATTGAAAGTTTAAATATGGGAACTCAGACAGAAAATAAATTATATACTACAGAAGAATATAATAAATTATTAGAAGAAGTTGAAAGTTTAAAACAAAAAAATGAAAAATTAAAAAATGAATTTAATGATTATAAAGATAAAAGTCATAAAATATTTCTTTCTAATGAAAATAATTATAATAAAATTTTAAAAGAACATGAAACATTAAAAAAAGAATTAGCTGATTTATTAAATAAACATAAAGAAAGTCAAAATAATCTTTCACATAATAAACAATCACATCCTAGAATTGAAGTTTCTTCAGTTGGTCCAATTCAAAATTATTCAAAATCTCAAAAAGTTAATATGGAATATTTAAAAAATATTACTTTAAAATATTTAGAAGCTTTAGCAATTGGAAATGAATTTGAATCAAAAATTTTAGAAAATGTTATTTTTACAGTTTTAAATGTTTCAAAAAATGAAATTAAAAATTTAGAAGAAAAAAGAATTACTTCAAGTTTCTATTATAATTTATGGTATAATGCAAAAGCATTTCTTACTTCTAAAATTTATGGTGAAACTAATAATAATGATAATAATGATAATCAAAATAATGAAAATAATAATAAAAATGAAATTAATAAAAATAATGAATTAAAACCAGAAAATAATGATAATTTAACTGGAATATTGATTGAAAATGATTAATAAATATAGATTTTATATTATTTTAAATAGTAGAAATATATAAATTGATTTATTTTTTATTTTTAATTCAATTATTAATTTAAAAAATAAATATAGTAAATTAATAAATGTCAGATAATAATTTAAAGAAAAAAGCAATATCAAGAATAGAAAATGATATGATAAAAGATGTAATAAATAAAGCAAAAAATACATTAGTATTACTAATATTAGATAAGAAAACTTCAAAAATTTTAAGTTCATTTTTAAAAATGAGTGAATTAATAAATTTAGGAATTTTTACAGTTGAAAGTTTATCAATTTCAAGACAACCTTATCCAATGTATCATGCAATTTATTTTATTTCATCAAATAAAAACAGTTGTGAAACAATTGTACATGATTTTAAACAATCAAAAAAACCAAAATATAAAAGAGCTCATATTTTTTTTAATGAACCAATAGAAAATGATAATTTTAATATTTTAGTAAATCAAAAATTAGTTCAAAGAGTTTTAACATGTAAAGAATTAAATTTATCTTTTTATATTATTGATAATAATTTATTCGATTTAGGTTTTAAAAATGATAATTTAAAATTATTTAAAGAATTTTATAATTTAAATTATTATGTAAATAAAATATCAAATGATTTATATACAGTTTGTTTAATAATTGATTTATATCCTAACATTCAATATCAAAAAAATTCAAAAAATTCAATTTGTGAGAAAATTGCAATAAAATTAAATAATAACTTAAAACAATTTTACCTAAAAAAGAAAAAAACTCGTTCAGGAATATTATTATTAACAGATAGAACATTAGATCCAACAACTCCTTTAGTTCATGATTACAATTATGAATCAATGATTTATGATTTATTTTCAAATTTAATAGAAAATAAAAATGAAATAAAAATAATAAAAGAAGTTTCAAAATTAGATAATGAAGATTTTTTATGGTCAAAATATAAAAATAAACATATTGTAAAAGTTTTTGATGAATTATCAGAAGATTTTGATAATTTTATGAAAAGTGATGTTGGACAAATTGGGGTAAATAAAGAAATTGAAAGTTTCGAAGATATGAAACATCATCTTCAAAATATGGAAAGTTATAAAAAATCAAATAAATTATTTAATCTTCATTTAAAAATATCTGAAGAAATTAATAATAAATTCAAATCAAATAATTTAAATAATGTTATTGAAATGGAACAAGAAATTTTATCTGGAGTTGACTCAAATGCTAATCCTATTGAGTCTAAAGATTTAATTAAAAATTTTGGGAAACTAAAAATTGAATTAGAAAATAATAATCAAAGAAATGATATTTTAAGAATTTTATCTATTATGATGACATCTTTAGAAATTTCAGAAAATGATTTTTTCGATAATGCTGGTCAACTTTCAAAAGAAGAAAAAAAAATTTTTACAAATTTTAATCAATTAGGAATTAATTTTTCAGAAAAGAAAAAAAAAATATTTGAAAGAAAAGATAAATCATTAGAAAATAAAGTAGAAAGAAAAAAATTAAAAAAAAAATTATCTGAAATTGAATATAATGTATTAAGAATATTTCCAAAAATACAAAATATAATAGAAAAAAGTGCAAATTGTGAATTAGATATAAATGAATTTCCATTTATTGATGATTGTACATATCCAAAAAAGAAAAAAAAAGCAAAAACTATTTTTAGTAAAGATAATGATGATTCAAATAATGATTGTCCTGAATATATATATTTTAATATAGGTGGAATCTCACATAATGAAATTACTGCAATTAATAATTTAATTCTTGAAAATAAAATTCCTTATAATGTAATTATTGGCTCAACTGGGATTTATAATGCAGAGGATTATTTAAAAGAATTACAAGATTTAAATAATGATTTTCAATTTGAAGTTGATGATTCAAATAATAAAAATAGTAATATTAATGATGATAATAATATTAGTAATTCTAATGATAATGAAATTATTACTTATTCTAAAAGATCTGATCATGATAAAAGTGATATTGAATTGGAAATTATTGATAAAAGTCATAATGAAGGTATGAGTGAAAAAATTTAATTTATATAATTGATATTTAAATTATATTTAAATAAATAAATAAATATTATTAAATAGAAAAATTTTTAAATAGTAAAAAAGATGAAATTACATAAATAAATATTTTAATATCATATAATAAAAAAATCTTAAAACAAATTAATAATAACTTTAAATTTTAATTTTTTATATGAAAATATCAAAAAAATTTACTCTTCTTGATTATTATTCTCATTATTTTCATTATTATTATTATTATTATTATTCTCATTATTTTCATTATTATTTTCATTATTATTATTATTATTATTCTCATTATTTTCATTATTATTATTATTATTATTCTCCTCATTATTTCCTTCATTATTTTCCCCTTCCAAATTTTTTTCCTCTTCATTTAAATTTAAAATTTCCATATTATTATTTCCATTATTTTCAATATTTTCATTATTATTTTTCTCATCAACAATATCTTTAATATCATTAACTATAGGACTATTATCTCCTTCAATAGGAATAGCATCATCATTTTGTTTTTCTTCATCTTCACTTTTTTCATTTTCTTCACCTTCATTTTTATGAAAAGTAGCTTCTAATAAATAATTAGCTAAATCTTCAACTGGATCTTCTGGCATATTTTCACATATTTTTAAAATACCTTTTGATAAAATTGGAATAACATTTTCTGATAAATATCTTCTTAAAACTTCACTTTTTTTTTCTAATAATTTAATTTCATTTTCTTTTTCAATTTCAATATCTGTTTTTTGTTTTACTGCAGATTGAGAATCTTCTTTTTCATTATGATCTTTTAATTGAGCTGAAATAAAAGATAATTCTTCTTGTAAATTTTCATTTTCATCATCATTAAATAATAATTCTTTTACTTTTCTATTCATTTTTTCTTCTTCTTCTCTTGCTTTTTTTCTAGCATCAAAATGTTTTCTTCCAATTACTTCTTCTTCTTTTTTTTCTTCTTCTTTTTTTTCTTCTTCTTTCTTTTCTTCTTCTTTTTTTTCTTCTTCTTTCTTTTCTTCTTCTTTCTTTTCTTCTTTTTTACCTTTTTTACCTTTTGCTGCTTCTTCTTCTTCTTTTCTTTTTCTTTCTTCTTCTTCAGCTTCTTTTCTTTTTCTTTCTTCTTCAGCTCTTCTTTCTTTTTCTTCTTTAATATAATCATAATAAAATTTATCATAATTTAAAGCATCAGTAACTTTATTAATTTTCCCATCATTATTTTCTTTAATAAATTCTTGACATTCAGTAATAATATCTAAAATATCTTTTTTAGCATCAACATTTAAAACTTTTAACTTATCATTCTCTTTAAAATAATTTTCAATAGGTTGATAATTTTCGACAGTAGCATCATCTTTTAATTTATTAAATCTTCTATTAGCTCTATCTAAAATTACAGCAGCATTTGGATCTTTTGGATCTTTAGGAAATTCTTCACTTTCTTTTAATCGATTAATTAAAAAATGTTCATCAACTTCAGTTAAATTAATAATTACATTTGGTGTATATTCATTATTATCATCATAATCAAATAAATCCTTTATTTCATTATAAGTTTTTGGATATCCTTCTATAATGTAACCATATATTTGAGTATCATTTTCTTGTAATCTTTTCTTTAAAACTTTATTCATTAATTCTCCTGGTAATCTCATATAAGATTCAGCTGAAAATGGAGGATCTGTTTTTTTTTTATTTGGTCTTTTATTATAATTTTCCTCAGCTTCTGCTATACCACTTTGTAAATCATTATAAGTTTTTTGTATTTCTTTTATTAAATCACCCTCAATACTATTTCTTCTTCCTTCTTCATCAACTTCAGGTTCATATTCATCTTCATTTATTAAATATTTTGAATAATTTGCAATATCTTTTATATTTATTATTGGTAAATGGAATATTTTTCCTAAAATATTTGCTACTGTTGTTTTTCCACTATAAGGAATTCCTAATATATAAATTTTATTTGGTGATAAATTACGATATTTTATAAATTCTTTTTTTACTGTTTTTAAACTTTGTAATATTCCATATGGACATTGCCATTTGAATAAAGGAGCATTTTGTAAATTAGTATCTTCCTCTTCTTCTTCTTCTTCATTTTCATTGTGTTCTATTTCTTTTTTTCCTAATACAAATGATGAAGGTAGTATTTTTACGTTAAAGTTTAATATTTCTAATGGGAAATTCATTGATATTTCTATTGGCTCTTTATATTCTCTTTTATCTTCTTCTTTTTCTTCTTCTTTTTCTTCTTCTTCTCCTTCTTTTTTTTCTTCTTCTTCTCCTTCTTTTTTTTCTTCTTCACCTTCTTTTTTTTCTTCTTTTTTCTCTTCTTTTTTTTCTTCTTTTTTTTCTTCTTTTTTCTCTTCTTTCTTTTCTTCTTTTTTCTCTTCATTTTTTTCTTCTTCTGGATTTTCTTCATTTTCTATACTTTCAATAACTTCTTCTTTTTTTTCAATCATATATTTTCTATTACTAACACATTTATAAATAGCTTTAATAACATTTTTCAAAGTTTTATTCTTCGTTTGATCAAAAGCTAAAATATAACGAGATTTAGGTTTTTTATCAATTATTTTCTTAATAATAGAAACAATATCTTTCATATGAATAGTAGGAAGAAAATTATCTGAAAAATTATTAAGGATAAAATCTTTCATTGGTAAATTTAAAATAGCATCCCTGAAAATTTCATAAAAAAAAGGATCACCATAACCATAAATAAATCCAGGACAAATAACATAAGATAAAATTTTATCTTTATTATTTAAACTCAAAGCTAAATTTTCAATAAATTTATATTTAATATATTTATTAATAGGAATTCTTTTCATATAATCTTGTTCAGTATAATATAAAATTTTAGGTAAATTATCCTCTTCTTTCATTTCTTCTTCTTCTTCTTCTTTTTCTTCCTCTTCTTCTTTTTTTTCTTCTTCTTCTTCTTTTTTTTCTTCTTCTTTCTTTTCTTCTTCTTTTTTTACTTTTTTTCCTTTAGCAGCAGCTTCAGCTTCTAATCTTTCTTGTTCTTCTCTTTCTAATCTTTCTTTTTCTTCTTGTTCTCTTTTTCTTTTTTCTTCAATTCTCTTTTCTCTTTCTTCATCTTCATCAACTGGAATAACATAAACTTCACCAGGATCATTTTCATTATTTTTATATTTAATAGGAGTTTTAGCCCAAGTCATAATATTACTAATAATAATTAAAATTTTTTTTGATTCAATATTTATTTGTTTTAATCCTCTAATTATATATTCTAATTCGTTTATGTCACCATCGTTTAAATTATAAATTATTATGTCGTTTTTAAATATTTCACTTTGATATGATGTGTTATAATCAAATTTGATTATTTTTGGTTTGAAGTATAATGGCATTCTTTCATCTTCTTCTTCATATGTGTTTGTTGTTCCCATAAATTCAGTTTTTGTTTTTGAATCTGGAAGGTGGTCAGTACGAAATGTTTCTATTATGAAATTTGAAAACCAACTGTCCATGTTGTTTAAAAAGATTTTTTGGATTTTTTTTGACATTTTTTTTTTTTTTTTGAGTTTTTTTATTTAAGAAGTTATTTTTTTTTATATTATTTTTTTAATATATTAATATGTTATTTTTCTATTTTTTTTTATATTTTTTTTATTTTTAAACATAAAATGTTTAATTATATTGGAATTCTTCATAGGTCGACTTCTATTTCTTATGTTTTAAGATCTAATTTTTTACCAAATACATCATTAAATTTAATTTTAGCAAAAAATAATATTATTGAAATATACAATTTAACTAGAAACGGTTTGGAGACAACACCTTATTTAAATATATTTGGTAATATAATTATTTTAGAAAATGTCCCTTCTAATAAAATTCCAAGTGATAATCTTTTTATTTTAACTGAAGATTTAGATTATGCAATAATATCATCATCAAATGAAGGAAAAATTGAAAATTTAGTTAAAGGAACTATAAAAGAAGATATTGGTAAAAAACAAGATAAAGTTTTATTTTCATTAACTAATGATAAAAATTATATAATAATAAATGCATATAAAAATATTTTTAATATAATATGTGTAAATGTTCTAAAAAGAGAACAGAATAAAGATTTTCTATTAAGATATGATTATGAAGATATTTTATTTATGCAACCTTTTAATTTAAATCTTTTTACAAAAATAAATAATAATACAATTTATTTTTCCATAATTAAAACCTCTATAATATTAAATAATCAAAATGAAAATGAAAATAAAACAAATAATACTTTAAATCATACAATTGAATTTCAATCTCTTGAAATAAATACTCAAACTTGTATAATTTCCTCACAAAAAAATGAAGATTCAAAAAAAAATATAGCATTAAATATAACTATTAATAAAGGAAATACAATAGAAAAAATAAACACTCATGAAAAAGAAGTTAATATGTTACAAACAATAGATTTATTATCAGATCCAACAATAAATTTAATGATAACTCATCCAAATGGAATAGTATTTTTATTTTTTTCAAATCACTTATCAGTATATCAATATAATATTAAAAGTAAAAAATTAGAAAAACAAAATTTTAATTGTAATTATTCAGATAGAAAATTTATTTCATTTACAATAATAGAAGAATCAACTTTTCGTTATTTAACAATTGATATGAATGGAAATTTATTTTTATTAATGTTAAAAAATCCATGGAATGAAAAAAATATAAATACAAATTCAAATTTAATTTTTCAATATTTAGGAGAAGTAAATTATTGTTCAAATTTATGTTATTTAGATAATGGATATTTTTTTATAGGAAGTAATTTAGCAAATAGTCAATTAATTAAAATTGATGATAAATCACCAAATTTAAAAGTAATTTTAGAATTTGAATCTTTGGCTCCAATAAATGATTTTATTATTGTTAATAATAGTAATGAGGAAAATTCAATTGAAATTTTATCTATTAGTGGTACTGATAAAAGTTGTTCTATTAAAACTATTAGTAAAGGTACTTCTATTTTATTTAATGGAGAAATTAAATTTAAAGGAATTAAATCAGCTTTTAAAATCGAATATAAAAATAGGAATAAAATGGATATTGATTCTGGAAAGAAAAGAAATAAAATTGTGAGTATGATTATTTCTAATATTTTAAAAAGTGTTTGTATTGATATTAATAGTAATTTTGAAATATCTATTAATAATAATATTAAGTTTAATGAAGGAGAAATTGTTATTTTTGCTTGTTATAATAATAATATTAATATTATAATTTCTAATAAAAATATATATTTATATGATGAATTTCTTAATTTAAGAAATAAAAAAATATTAAATGAAAATGAGAGACCTTTATTAATAAAATTTCATAGGAAAACTTCTTCAATTTATATTTATAATTCTAATAATGATTTATTAAAATATGAAATTAAAAACGAATCAATAAGTGAAATTAGTAAAATTTTAGAAAATGTTTATATTTCTGCATTTGATATAAGTACTCATTTTTTGATTTATGGTTTATGGGAAAGTAATGATATTTATATTTATTCATTTAATAACAATTCAAATCAAAATAATAATCAAATCTTATGTTCAATAGATGAAAATGTAAATTATATTCAAATATCTTCAATTCAAATTTTAAAAAAAGATGATATTAAATTTTTTTTTATTTCATTATCAAATGGTAAAATGCTTTATTACAAATTAAAATATCAAGAAAAAAATTTATCAAATTATACATTTAGTAAAAATGATTTTATTTTCAAAAGAAAATATAATATATCAACAGAAGCATTTTCTATAAAAAAAATTAAAAATAAAATAAATAATGAAAATAACTTATTTTTAGATAGTCTTACTCCTTCCTTTATATATATTAATAAAGAAAATTTAATAATCTCTAATTTCAATATTAAAAATTGTAATAATATTTTTGATATTTATAATTCATATTTATTTGTATTTAATGACTGTCTCTTATTTGGAAATTTATCAAATACACAAAGTCAAAATGTTCAAACAAAAAAATATGGTTATCAATTATATAATATATCATTAATTACATTTAGTCAAAATAAAAATATGACTTTTATTGGAATTATATCAGAAGAAAAAGAAAATGGAATAACAAAAGGAAATTTTATATTTACAGATTTAAATTTAAAAGAAATATCAAGATATAAATTTGAATATAATTGCGAAGTAGGAACTTCATTTTGTGAAATAGATAATAATAAAGAATCAAATAATAAATTAATAATAATAGGTACTGGAATAATAGAAAATATAAGTCAAGAACCAATTTTAGGTCATTTATATCTTTTATTAATAGATGGAGAAAATAATTATAATATAAAAAAATTATATGAAATAGAAACAAGAGGAGGAGTTTATAAAGTAAATTATAAAAATAATATAATATATTGTGCAATTGGAAATACACTTTATTTATATTCTCTAATAGAAAATATTTCAAATAATTATTATGAATTTAACTTAATAAGAAAAATAAATGAATTTACATTAATAAATGATATTTCATTTTTAAATAATGAATATTTAGTAATAAGTGATGTATATCGTTCAATATCAATTTATTCATATAAACAAGAAAATGAAAAATTAAATGAAATATGTAGAGATTATTATCCAACTTGGATTTATGGAATAACACAATGTTCAAATGATACTTTATATATAAGTGATATTGATGGAAATATTATTACTTTAAAAAAAACACTTCATTCTAAAAATGATGAAGAAAAATATAAATTAGAAAGAAAAGCTTATTTTAATTTTGGTGAAAGAATAAATAAAATGGTATCTACTAAAATTAAAGCAAAAGATTTAAAAGATATTTCAATTTTTGATAATAAAGAAAGTGATGAAGTTAATATTGTTTATTTTGGAAGTTTAAATGGTTCAATTGGTGTTATTATTCAATTAAATAAAGAAATTTATGAGTTTTTAAAAAAATTAGAAGAAATTATTGTTAGTAAAACTTATAATAATGGAAATTTTGATTATAAAAAATGGAGAAGTTTTAAAGATGGTTTTATTTCTTATGAAAGTGATGGATTTGTTGAAGGAAATATTTTAGAAGATTTTCTTAATTTTGATGATGATTATAGAAAAAAAATTTTAAAAGAATTAAATTATCCTTGGCAAAAAAATATTAATGATGTTATTAATATAATTGAAACACTGGTTAAATATCATTAAAATAAAAATAAATATATAAAATATATATTTTTTTAAAAATATATTTTTTAAATAAAATATTAGTTAAATTAATTTATAATAATTTAAAATGTATGAACTTTATTCATGTTAAATAAATTAAAAGAATTTTCTCATTGTAAAGTTTTTTTTATTTTTATTTAATTTAAATATTGGTTTTATTTTTATAATATTTTTGGTTTTTTATTTTCAAATTTAAGAATCACTAAAATATTTGTTTGAAGGTTATTTCACTAGTTCATTTTTTTATAGTCTTAAGTTGTTAATAAATTTTTTCCTAAAAAAAAAATTCCATTTTAATAGAATATATTATATAATATTTTTATCAAAATATATAAATAATATAAATAATCATTTCCATTTTTCATTTTTTCATTTTATATTGTCATTTTTAAATGCTTTTTTGATTATAAAGTTTAATAAATTATTAAATTAAAAAATTCGATAAGATTTATCTTTAATAAAATCATAATCATGACGTTATGCAAAAAATTATTTTGATTCTTTAAAATTTATAATATATAATAAATAATTTATAATAATAAATAATTTATAATAAATTATATTTATAACACATATCAAAAAAAAAAGTAAAAGAATAAAAAACAAATATAATTACATCAAACTAAAAGAAAATCTTTACAACCAAAAAAAAAAAATAAAAAAATTAAAAAAAAATAATTTTTTTCCCATAAATATCCTAAAAAAATAAAGAAAAGCATTCACAAAAAAAAAAAAATGGAAGATTTCGACACAATAAAATCCAACATTCGTCAATATATCCAAAGAAAACACAAAATCCAACTTCCTGAAAAATTTCTAGGTGTCCACTTAGAAAGTTTAGGAGGATTAAGTAATACAAATTACGTAGCAACAATCACGAATAAAACAACAAATGAAAGAATAGGCCAAATTCTTTATAGAAAATTTGGTGAAATTTCAGACGTTGTTGATCGTGATTTGGAGACTATGATAATAAATGATTTAGCTCAAAAAGGTATTGGACCAAAAATTTATGAAAAAGATCCAAATGGAAAATATAGAATTGATGAATATTTATCAAATACTTCTCCAATTCCAAAAAAAGATGAATTTGATCCTTTAGTTTTAAGTCAAATTAATCAAATTGTAAATAATTATTCTTTAATTATAAATGTTTACAAATATAATATTTCTGGAGATAATATTAATTTTACTATTGTTAAAGATGCTTTATCTAAACCTAAAAGAAGAATTAATAATAATATGTTTGAAAAATGTATGGTTGAAATGTATAATAAAGCTAATAAGGCTTTTAATATTTTCTCAGAGGAATTTAAAAAAAATTTTCCTCGGGAAAGTAATAAAACTTTATATGCTGAATTTGATAGTTTTGAATATTATATGAATAATTATAAAAAATTGTTTACTAATATTTTTCCTAAAAATGGTTTTATGATTTTATGTCATAATGATATTCATAGACTTAATTTAATTTGTAGAAAATCGGATAATAAAATATTTGTTTTAGATCATGAATATGCTTGTTTGAATCTTGTTGGAAATGATATTGCAAATTATATGAATGAGTCTTGTTATATTTATGAACCTGAATATGTTTTTACTAAAGAATTAATTAATTTTGATAAGTATTTTGGTTATTATAAAAATTATATTAAAACTTTTTGTGATAATCATAAATTTTTAAATTCAACTGATGATGGGAAAAAATTTTTAAAGGATATTCAAACTAAAAAATATTATCTT
Source organism: Isotricha sp. YL-2021a (assembly GCA_023806865.1). Taxonomy (NCBI): domain Eukaryota; phylum Ciliophora; class Litostomatea; order Vestibuliferida; family Isotrichidae; genus Isotricha; species Isotricha sp. YL-2021a. Next base: position 23,614 of record JAJJLH010000272.1, read on the forward strand.
AAATTACATATTGTACTTAATTTGTTTTGGTTTTTATATTGTGGTATTTATTTGAATTTTTCAGAGTTTTATAAAGATCAAAAAAACTTTTTTTATTTTCAACATGGAATACATAGAATTATTCATATTGAGACTGCAATGAAAGAAATTGAAAAATTACCTTAAGAAAAATATTTATTTTCTTTTATTATTTCTTTCATATAAAATTTAATCTTTAATTTTATTAATTTATATTACTAGAATAGAAGATTAAAAAATTTCAATCTATAATTAATAATTAAACAATTTATATCAGTTAACGAACATTGTTATTATTTAATATATTTATATCATTTTAAATATTTAAAATTTATTTTTCTTTTTTTTTAAAAAATAAATTTAATAATTAAACTCAATTCAATAAAATAATATACTATGTCAAATACTGATTCACCAATTATATTTTTAAATTCTCACTTAGAAGATATTGAAAATATTTTATCTTCAGTAAAAGAAATTTTAGACAATCATTCAATTCAATTTAAATCTGAAGACACATATATTCTTTTAACAATTTTAAATGATTGTTGTTTAAAGGAAGGAAAATTAGATGAATATTTAAAGTCATTAGCAAATGATAATAATGCTCAATTAATTTTAGATATTAGAAATTTAATAAATAACTTTATTACTGAAGAAAAAGATAATATTTTAAATTATATGAATGAATTTGAAGAAAAGAGAAAATCAAATTTTTTATTTTTAAAAAAATTTGAATGGAAATTTATTGGTTTATCATCTCCAAATGATTTAATTCAAGGAATTATTAAACCTAAAATATTAGTTAAATTATTTTTTCATGATGGTACTGAAAAAATATTTGAAACTGATTTTTGTACAATTAAAAAATTACAAGAAGAAATTGATGAATGTCTTTCTGGTTTTCGTTCAACTTATTCAAGAAGAATAGATAACTTTGCAAAATAAAAAAAAAATAAAAAATATAAAATAATGAATTAAAATAAATAATATATAATTTAAAAAATAAAAAAATATAAAATTCAAAAAAAAATAAAATTAATTAATAAATCAAAAACTAAAAAATTTAAAAAAATAAAATTAAATTAAACAAAATAAAAAATGGACCCAGAATTATTAGATAGAACATGTAAAAAAATATCTCAATTAACACGTGTAATATATTTATTAAACACAAGAAATGATGAAAGTGATGCATTAATAAAATCAATATTAAAAACATATGATTCAGAATTAGAAAATATGAGAAAAGAAGCAAATGAAGTAATTAAAGGATATAAAAAACAAATGGATAAAATAAAAGAAAATTTAAATCTTGAAGGAAAAGTAAAAGAAATAAGAAAAAAATATGATGAAAGTTGTGTTAGTTTTTTAGGTAAAATTGATAAATTTAAAAAAGAAGTTAATAAACAAAATGATACAATTAAAAAAGAATATGAAAGTAAATATGAAAGAATGATGGATGAAGTTGATCAAATTAAAAGAGATGCTGATAAGAAAATTAAAGATTATATGAGAAAAATGGATGATGAAAAAAAAAAAATGAATTCTGATAAAGATGTTGTTATTAATGAGTTAAAAGCAGAAATTGAAAAAATTAAAAAAAGTTATGAAGATAAAATTAAAAGTTTAAATGAAGAAAATAAAAAAAAATTAGAAAAACAACAAAAAGAATTCAATGATAAAATTGAAAAATTAAAAGCTGATTATGAACAAAAATTATTAGAAAAAGATAAAGCACTTAAAAATAGTAATTTAACTTTAAGTCAACAAATTGAAAATATGAAAAAAGATTATGAATTAAAAATAAAAAATTTAAATGATGAAATAAGTAATTTAAAAAAAACACTTACTTCAAAAGATAATGAAATATTAGATTATAAAAATAAAATTAGTGTCTTAGAAAAAGAATTAGAAAATTTTAAAAATAAATGTAATGAATTACAAGAAAGATTAAATAAAACTGCAAATTTATCTCAAACACAAATGAATGAAATAATGAAACAAATTGATGATTTAAAAAATCAATTATCAAATGAAAAAAATATAAATAATGATTTAAATAATCAAATTAAACAATTAAAAAATAATATTGATGCAAGAGATACTAAAATTAAAAGTTTAGAAATATTAATTCAACAATTAGAAAAAGAAAATGATAATTTAAAAAGAGATGGAAATAGTGAATTACTTAAAAAAGATAATTTAATAAAATCTTTAAATGAACAAATTTCAAAATTAAATACAGAAAAAAATGATTTAAATAATAAAATAAAACAATTAAATGATACAATAAATAAATTAAATAAAGAAATAGAAGATTTAAAAAAAGAAATTCAAAATTTAAAAAATGAAATATCAAATGCATCTCAAAATTCAAAAGATTCAATGGCATTAATGGAAAAAAAATTAAAAGAAAAAGAAGAAGAATATAAAAAGAAAATAGCTGATTTAATTTCAGAATATGAATCAAAAATTAATAAATTAATGAATGATTCTGATAGTGCCTCTTCTGAATTAAAAAAAAATTATGAAGATAAAATTAAAAGTATTCAAGAAGCTTTTGATAAAGAAAAAAAAAATTTAGAAAATTTATTTAATGATGAAAAAAATAAATTAAATGATAAAATTAAACAATTAGAAAATCAATTAAATTCTTCTTCAAATGATGCTTTAAATAAAATTAAAACTTTAGAAAGTCAAATTAAAGAATTGAATATTAAATTAGAAAATAAAACAAAAGAAAATGAAAATAATTTAGAAAAAATAAAAAAATTAGAAGAACAAATTAAAAGATTAGAAGATGATATTAATCAATTAAAAATAAATCATGAAAATAAAATTAATGACTTAAAAACACAATATGAAAAAAAAATAAATGAATTAAATGAAATGATTAAAAAAGGAAATCAACAAAATTCAGCAAGTTTAAATGAATTAAATGCTCAAATTGAAAAATTAAAAAGAGAATTTGAAAAAGAAAAACAGAATTTAGAAAGAAAATATAAAGATGAAATTGAAAAAATTAAATTACAAAATAATATTGCATTAAATGAACAAAAAAATAAATATGAAAAAGAAATTAGTCAATTAAAATTAGAAATTACTAAATTAAAAGATAAATTAGAGCAATTAGAAAAAGATAAAACTTCAAGTATAAGTCAATTAAATAAAGATATTGCAAAAACAATTGAAGATTTAAATAAAAAACATGAAAATAATATTAAATCATTAAAAGAAGAATATGAACAAAAATTAAAAAAATTAGAAAATGATTTAAGAAAAGAAAATGAAGATAATTTAAATAAAATGAAAGAATCATATGAAAATCAAATAAAGAAATTAAAAGAAGATCATAAAAAAGAAATTGAAGATTTAATAAAAAAACATCAAGAAGAAATTAATAAATTAACAAATCAATTTAATCAAAATATAGAAAATACTAAAAAAGATGGAGAAAATAAATTAAAAAAAAGAGAAGATGAATTAAATAATGAAATCGATTCTTTAAAAAATCAAATTAAAAATTTAGAAACAAAAATTTCAGAATTAAATAATCAAATAGATTATAAGAATAGTGAAATTCAAAAATTAGAAAATGAATTAAATTCAATTAAAAATGAAATAGAAGGTTATAAAAACGATGTAAAAAATGCAAGAAAAGAAGCAGAAGATGCAAAAAATAAATATGATAATTTATGTAAAGAATTAGAAGAACAATATAAAAGAAAAAATGAAGAAATGAATGAAAGATTTAATGAAAAAACAAAAGAATTTAAAGATAATCATATAAGAGAAATTGAATCTTTAAAACAACAATTTTTAAATTCTTTTAAAAAATTAGAAGAAAAAAATTCTACTTTAACAAAAGAAAATTTAGATTTAAAAAATTGGTTAGGACAAAGGCCATCAAGAGATGAAGATTTAGATGAAATAAATAGATTAAATTTAGAAATTGAAAAAAAAGAAAGAGAGTTAAAAGAAAATTCTGTGTTGTTAGAACAATTTAGAAATGAGTTAATTAATAGAGAAGAAACTTATAATGGTTATTTTGATAGAAAACCTAAAATTGGTTTTGTTGATCCTATCAAGGTTAAGAAAGAAAATGATAAAAAGAAATTAAAAGCAATTAATAATCAAAAAAAATAATTTGTACTTTTTAAATAATATTTTTTTATTTTTAATATATTCTAACTAAATAAAACAATTTTAATAATAATAAAATTTTAATTAAATTCCATTGATTAATTTCAATTATTTCTGAATAAAAATCTGTTTCAAATGATTTTTTTAATTTTTTTGTTTATTGTTAGTTTAAAAAATTATGAATTTAATTTTTATTTGTTAATTAATAAATTTTGATATATTACCTAATATTTTAAATTAAAATTAACATTTACATTAATGTTGTTTAAAACATTTTATAGTTTTTGAAAAAAATAATATATTATTATAATAAAATATTTTTAATCTTAATATTATTAATATAATTATTTGTAAATTAAAAAAAAATTATATGGAAAAATAAAAATAAAATCACAGAATTCTATTTATTTATTTTTTTTTGAATTAAAAATAAACTATAAAATAATGACTCAAAGTCAAAACTCTGAACAAATAAATATAACTACAGACCTAATAAAATTCATTAATAAATCACAAGAATTTATTATACAATCAGACGTTTATTTAAATAGTATTAATGAAAGTAGATTTTCAGAATCTTATTACAACTCAGGAACAAATTTATTAAAAATTAGATTAAAAAGTGTTAAAAAAATTTTTTCTCTCCAAGGAATAAATTTAAATAATGATGTTTCATTTATAACATTACAGTTATTAGAACAAGATGAAATTGAACCCATTAATCCATCAAATGGAAGAATTTTTAGAGAAATGAATCATATGAAAAAAAGAAATAAAGTTTATAAAATCAAAAATGTTAATTTAAAATTAGTAGTTAAAGAAAATAACATAAAATTTAAAAAAAATAACATTTCAGATTTAGATAATTTGTTTAATATAGTTGAAAAAGCTATTAAAAATCCTAAAACTATTAAAATTATTTCTCAGTCTCTAGATCTTGATTATTTCAATTATGAAAATGATAGTAATATTAAAATTTTTCCTCAAAAATTAAATTTTGCTTATGAAAAAACAGGAGAAAAAAGTAATTCTAAGGAACTAAATGAAGATAAAAATATTGATGAAAGTGATAATTTATTCTTTAAAAAAGTTAATAATAAAAAAACAAATATAAATAATAATGATGATATAAAGAAAATAAATGATGAAAAATTAACAGATGAAAATGATAATCAAAATATATATGATGACAAATTAATAAATGAAAAAAGAGATAATAAAGATATAAAAATAAATGATGAAAAATTAAAAAATGAAAATACAGATATTAAAAATATAAATCATGAAAAATTAATAAATGAAAGAATAGATAATAAAGATATAAAAATAAATGATGAAAA
>JAJJLH010000273.1:0-29050 GCA_023806865.1 Isotricha sp. YL-2021a
CCCAATCCCCAATCCCCAATCCCCAATCCCCAATCCCCACAATCCCCAATAAAAATTATAATTATCGAAAAAATTATTTTTATAAATTACTAAAATTAAAAAAAAATTTTGAAATATTTTCCTTTTTATATTTTTGAATATTTTTATTAATTTTTTATAAATTTTTATTTAATACAACAATTTTTTTTATCACTATTTTTGATTTCAATATATATATCTAAAATTCTAAAAAAATCAAAACAATATATGGGAGTTTGTGAAAGTATAAAAAAAAAAATAATAAAAGGAAAAAGTCAAAAAGATGATAAAGATATAACAAATAATAAAGTAAATAAAATTATTGATAATGATAAATTTTCTGCTCAAATTAACCCAAGAAATTTTGAAAAAGAAGATAAAAGTTTTACAAAAGAGACAACAAAAACAATAAATGAATATGGAAATATAATTAATAATGAAATAAATAATGAAGCAAATGATATGCTTGGAGAAATAGTCATTGATTGTCCTGACGTATCTAAAAATGAAAAAGAATATGGAAATATAATTAATAATGAAATAAATAATGAAGAAAATGATGTGCTTGGAGAATTAGTCAATTGTCCTGACGTATCTAAAAATAAAATAAATGAAAAAGAATATGGAAATATAATTAATAATGAAATAAATAATGAAGCAAATGATGTGCTTGGAGAATTAGTCATTGATTGTCTTGACGTATCTAAAAATAAAATAAATGAAAAAGATAATGGAAATATAATTAATAATGAAATATATTTTAAAAAAATTGAGTCATCTGAAAAAAGTATAAAAGCTTTTTCGGATGATCCTATATTAGATGAGGAAACTAGAAAGAAAGGAAATAAAAAAGATAATGGAAATAAAGGTGAAATATATTGTAAATTAAATGAAATAATTGATAATGCAATTTTATTTCCAGATGAATTTAAACCAGAATATTTTAAACAAGGATATATAAATGATTGTTATTTAATATCAGCAATTGAAGCAATTTCTAAATTTCCAGAATTAATAAAAAGTTTTTTTATAAATCCTAATAATTTTGATCCTTCAGCAGATTATTTTGAAATGCAATATGGAAATCCAAAAAAAATAATAGAAATTGAAAATAAATTTTTATGTATATTTGATAAATATGGAAATAAACATTTAAAATATGCACAATCTTATAATAATGCATGTTTTTTACCTATTCTTGAAAAATTTTATGCTACTATTTCAGGTGGTTATGATAAAATAAGAGGAGGATGTGAAGAAGATGTTTTTACCAAAATTTTAGGAGTTGAAACTAAAGAATTAAAAAAAAAAAAAACTTCTAAAAATGAATTATTGAATCAAATAAAAAATGCTGATATAAATAAAGGAGCATTAATAACAACTGGAAAAAGATATAAATATCATGATGGTGCTCATGCATATATGATTAAAGGTGTTTATTCTACTTATGATATAAAAACTAAAAAAACTATTGATTGTATTGTAATTAAAAATCCTCATTGTAAAGGAAATTTTGAAGATGAAGAAATTGATATTGAAACAATTAAAAATCAATTAGGAGGATTAGAATATATTAAAAGAATTAATGAAAATTATCCTAATACTGGGATAATATATATGCCAATGGATTATTATTATGAATGGTGTGATGATTATACTATATGTACTCCTGATTATAAAACTCTTAGTCCTATTACTCATCATCATTTTCAACTTTATCAAAAACTTATGGAATTATATAATATGAATTCATCTAAATATTATTTCGATATTGATGATGGAAGAAAATATGTGAAAACAAATTTAATTTCATATGAAAATCAAGAATCAAAATTATCAATTATTAAAGATCTTGGATTAAATGTATTTGAAACATATTCTGATAATTCTAATTCATATGATTTAAAAATTGAAGCATCAAATGAAACAATAATAAATATAAATCCTTTTTTTGGAAAAAAATTAGAAACAAATTATGTTATTCATAAGTTGTTTGGAAAATATGAAGTTTTAACATTAGATGAGTTATTAAAAAGGAAAAGGAAAAATATAGGAGAATTATTTATTCCAAATTTTGAAATTAATGAAAAATCAGAATTTAATAATAAATATATTACAAGGAAATTAACTTTAGAAAATTTACCAAATATAATTTCATCAACAAACCCAGAAGAATTGTTTGATAAATTAGTTGAAATGTTAAAAAAAAGAAATTCAGAAATTCAAACAATCGATGATAAAAATGTTAGAAAGAAAGAAGAAGAAGAATATAAAAAATTATTAGATTTTTTACAACAAAAAATTGACAAATAAATATATACACAATAGACTAATCATAATTAAAAATTTCGCAGAATTTTTGCATTAAAGCAACAATTCCTATATTATCTTTAATAGAAATATACATATTTATTAAATTATACTTTAAACAAAATTTTTCTACTTCTTTAACATTAATATTTTCTTTTAAATCTTTTTTATTTCCTATAAAAAAAATAATAATATTTTTATAAAGATTTAATAATTTATCTGTAACAATATTTTTAGCATTTTCATAAGATTTAATTATGTTAACATCATATAATACAAAAATACAATCTATATCTTCATTTAAATCATCATTTAAATTATTAGTTACAATTAATCTTAAATTAAATTCTTTTTGTTTTTTATTAAATAAATATTTTTTTTCTTTTATTTCATTTGTAAAACTTGGAATATAAAAATCATCAAATTTATCATTACAAAATCTTAATAAAAAAGAAGTTTTTCCCGATTCAAGAGGGCCACATATTAAAATAGTTTTATTTGATTTTGGTTTTTTTTCTTTTATTTGATTTGATTTTATATTTATTTCAATTTCTTCTTTTGATAAATTTTTTTCTTCTTCTTCTTTTATTTTTTTTTCAATTTCTTTATTTTTTTCTTCTTCTTTATTATTTTTCTTTTCATTATCTGAAATATTAGTTGAATGAGAAGAATTTTTTGAATTTTTTTTATTTTCTATTTTCTCTTTTATTATATTATTATTTGAATTATTCTTTAATGATGATTCTTCAGATTCTTCTTTCAAATTTTTAGATGAATCCATTTCATCTAATTTTCTATTTTTAATTGTTATTTCTTTTTGAGTATATGTTTTATTGATTTTGGCAATTTTTTCTTTTGATAATTCAATTAAATTTACATTTGAATTATTTTTGTCTTTCGATTCATTTGATACACATATACATAACGATGAGTTTCCCATTATAATAATATATTTTAAATATAATTTCAGAATATGATATTTTTTTTATTAATTATGTTTAAAATAATTTATTTGTGTTCAGAATTTTTTTAAAATTTTTTTAAAAACAATGATGTAATAACTTATCTAATAATAAAAATGAAATCAAAAAAAACATTACGAATAAAATACCCTGAATGGCATGGAGGAGTAAACCCAAATTACATAATAGGTTCAAATCTCTTATCAATAATAGCACCACAAAATGAAAAAGATGAAGAAATAGAAATAAAAATAGATACAAATTTTTCAAAAAAAGAAAAATATGAAGGAATAGATTATGGTGAATCACTATTAAAAGAATTAACAGAAGTATATAAAATTCTAAATGAAAAATCTCCTTCACACATAATAATTTTTGGTGGTGATTGTTCAGTTTCTCAAGCACCATTTGATTATTTAAAAGGAAAATATGGTGAAAATTTAGGTATAATTTGGTTAGATGCTCATCCTGATGTTTCATTATTAAATCAATCATCACATCTTCATGAATTAGTTTTAGCAAATTTAATGGGTAAAAATCCTAATAATAAAATTACTAAAGTTAATAATCCAATTAATAATAAAAATGTTATTATGGGAGGTTTAATTGAAGAAAAATTAAGACCAATGGATAGTTTATGTAAAGAATTAAATTTAGAAATTGTTTCTCCTGAAGAATTAAGTAAAAATTGTGATAAAATATTAAAATGGATTGATAATAATAATATTAAATATTTAGCTGTTCATTGGGATTTAGATGTTTTGTCACCTTTTGATTTTAGAAGTATTTATCCTGGGGAACCTTATGTTAATTTAAATGATTTTCCTTGGGCTATTGGGAAAATGAAATTATGTGATGTTGGGAAAGTTTTAGAAGATGTTTCTAAAAAAACTGAAATTGTTGGATTCACTATTGCTGAACATATGCCATGGGATGCTATTAATTTAAGAAATACTTTAAGTAAAATTCCTATATTTAATCATTAATATTTATTAAATATGAAATTTTTTTTTAAATAAAAAATAAAATTATGAAATTTTTTTTTAATTTTTTTAAATTTTTTTATTGTTTTATTTTTTTATTTTAATATTTTTTTTTTTTTTGTTTTTTTGTGGATTAGATTGTTATTTTTTATTTGGTTCTTTTTAAAAGTTTTTAGAAATTTTTTTTTTGGATATAATTAGTTTTCTTTAATTGTATTTTAATCAATAAATTTTATTATTTTATTATAAAATTTTAAATAACTTAAATATTTTTTATTTCATTTTTTATCTATTTTAATATTTTAAATTGGATTGTTTAATCTTCATCTTCATAATAATCATTAATCTTATTATTGATTTTAATATATAATTTTTCTTTTTCTTCATTATTTAAAGAATTAATTTTTTTAAAATATGAAATTTTATGTTTATTATAAGTGTATAACTCACAAGATACTTGATTTAAATACATATAATATTTCTTAATTTCATCTAAATTTTCTGAAGTATCAACATCTATAACATCAATAATATCTTCAATTTGATCATATTTAATATTAATTTTATCTATAGAAACATAATAATGAAGAATATTTTTAAGAGTATTTAATTCCATATTTGTTATTTTAGATAATTTATTCATTTTAATTCTTTTATATCTTTTTAAATAACTTTGAATAAATTTGAATCTCAATTCTTTTAATGCTATTTTAGCTAAACCAAAAATACAATCATTTTTTAATTCTTTTTTATTCTTTTCAATAAAATCTTCAAGTATTTTATATTTATTTTTATCTTTTTTATTATTATATTCTAAATAATTCATTAGTCCTTTATAAGCTTTAATTTTCATAAATTTATTTAAATTATTATCAATTACATTTGCAATATCTTTTGGTAATATATCTTTTAATAAACATAATCTTTTAATACATCCAATTTGAAATTGATCAATAATCGTTTCTTTATTATTGAAAATAAAAGGAAGACAATAACTAAAAGAATGTGAAGCTAAAATAAAATTTTTTCTATTTAATAAAATTTCTCCTTTATAAAAAGCATATAAATTAAATTCAAATAAATCTGTTTGAGTTTCAATATTTGCAGAAACAATTATTTGATTTAATATATCATCAATATAAGAATAATCAGTAGTTAAATATGAAAAGAATAAAATATAACCTCTAATAGGATGAAAATCAATTTTAGGTATAATATTTATAAATTGAAGAAAATAATTTTTACCTTCTATATATTTTTTTTTATTTTCAAAAAATTTAAAATAATTTCTAAAAATATTTAATGATTCTTCAGGAAAATCAATAAAAATTTCTTTTTTTGCTAATTTTGCAGATGCTTTTAAACATTCTTCAAATACTTTATTTTCAATATTTTGTATATTATTTAAATAAATTTCAATAGTTAAAAATCCATAAATTGGAAAATTAACATTCTTATGATTTGCAAGATTATTATAATTATTCAAAACATATTTAAATAAATCTTCTAACTATTTTAATTTTATTAAAAATAATTTATTTACTTTAGTTTTTATTATATCTGTTACTAATGATTTATCATTTTGATCTAAATTAAATAAAAAATCTTCCATTATTTCTTATATTTAATAAATATATATAAAATATAAAATAAAAAATATATTTTTAAATAAATTTTAATTCATATACTTTTTTTATTTAATAACAATTAAATATTTAATTTTTTTTTCTAAGCATTCTTCTCATAACAGTAGCAAATTCTTCAAAAGTAATAATTCCATCACCATTTAAATCAACTTCTGCAAAAATTTTTTTTAAATTTTCATGAACTTTACTTTTATCAGTAATACTTTGTTTAAAAACAGCTTCAATTTCATCAAAAGTGATTTCTCCAGAACCATCTTTATCAAAATACCTAAAAGCAAATCTTAAAATTTCCTCACTTAAAAATTTTTCTTTATTAACAGCACCTCTTACAAATTCTTCATATTCAATATATTTATTATCATCCATATCAATATTTTTAAAAATAATAGCAACATCATTTTTTAAAGTATCAGTTTTTAAAACTTTATTTAAACCTTCATATAATTCATTTTGAGTAATTTTCCCATCACCATTTAAATCAATCATATTAAATAATTTACAAGCATTTATAACATCACTTTTTTGAGGAAAATTATGAACTAAATAAGCAAGAGCAGTTTCTTGAATAACAGAAATACTATGATAATTTTTTAAATTATCAACCAATTTTTTTATAGTATCAGTATTTTTAATTTGACTAAATAATTCTTTTGCTTTATTCATTTGTAACCAAGGATGTTTTAATGCTTCTTCAGCTGAAATTCTTTTAGAAACTTCCATTGTCATACATGATTTAATTAAATCTAATGCTTCGTGACTTACTGTATCAAAAGGTGGTGATTTTAAATCATATTTTCCTTTTGATACTTTTTCCATTATTTCAGAATCACTTTCACCTCCGAATGGTGGTCTTGCACTTAATAAAATATATAATATTACACCACAAGACCAAATATCACATTTTTCATCATAATGTTTTTTTAATACTTCTGGTGCTATATAATATGATGATCCTACTAATTTTCTTTGTACTGTTCCTTTTTCAAACATTTTTGATGTACCAAAATCACATATTTTTATTAAGGGAAAATCATTTTTATCTCTTTTTGCAATTAATATATTTTCTGGTTTTAAATCTCTATGTAAAATATGCATTTTATGACAATAATTTATAGCTGAGAAAATTTGATACATTACATAAGCACAATATTTTTCATTAAATGGTCCTTTTTCTATTATTTCTTGAAATAATTCACCACCTGAACATAATTCAGTAACAATTGAATATGATTCTTTATTTGAATAAAATTCAAATATTTTTAATATATTTGGATGATCCATTGTACGTAAAATATTTATTTCATTAAATATTTCTTTATCATCTTCAATTGAACATGATGCTGATTTATTTATTATTTTCATTGCTCTAATTTCTCCTGTTATTTTATTTTCTACACTATATACTGATGCAAAGGAACCTTCTCCTAAAAATTTTACTTTTTTATAATCTTCGTCTGGTTTGTTTTTTAAGTGACCTACTATTATGTCATTTGTTAATTTTATTGTGTTATTGTCTATATCAATTGGAGTTTTATTTGCTTTTTCTCCTATTTCTTTAAGTTGTTCATTTTTTGCTTCCTTTGTTGTTTTACTACCCATTTTTTATTTTGTTATATAATTATAATTCTAATTTTATAGTTTTTATTTTTTTTTTAATTAAACATTTTATTTTTTTTTATTTATTTTATTATTTTTATATTATAATTTATAAAATGAAATTATATGATATATTGAAATTTAAATTATAATTAATTACATTAAATTAAAAAAATTATTATTTTTTTATTTCATTTATTTTTATTTCATTAATGTCTTTATCAGAATTTTTACTTATCATTTCATTTAAATATTTACTTTTATATACATAATTATTATTTGAATTTGTATTTAATATAATTTCATTTTCTCTTATTTTTCTTTCAGGAGTATGATTTAATTTAATTGTAATTGCATTAACTTTTTTATTCATTTCATTCTTAAGATTTGATTCTCCTTTAATATTTGATTTATTTTTTTCTATTATATTATCTGGAGAATTACTTTTAACAACTCTATAATTTCTTCTATCAGTTGAAATAGAAAATAATTTTGTTCCTTCTAAAGGATATATTCCATATCCTTTTTTAATATAAGTATTTAATTCTTCTCTATCTTTTTCTCTTTGAATTTCAAATTGTTTTATTTGTGTATTTGATGAATTAAGTGAATTTTGATATGATAATTTTTTTGAATATTTATATGATTCAATATTTGGATTTATATCAGTTAAACTTTTATTATTTATTAATTTTTTATTTTCTTTATTAAGTAATATTGAATTATTGTTTATATCAATAGATTTGTCATTTTCTAAAACACTATATGATGTTTTATTTAGTGTATCTTCATCTTTCATATTTTTTGAATAAATGAGAAAAGTATCTTTTAATTTGGCAGTTTTAAAAGGATTATTTATCTCAGATTTATTTATATTATTATCATTTATATTATTTTCATTAAAATTATTTAAACTTATATTATTTTCATTAATATTATTTAAACTTATATTATTTTCATTAATATTATTTTGATTTATATTATTAATATTATCATTTTTAAATCTATTAAATATTTGTTCAGTCTTATTTAATGTATCATCATAATTAAATTTTGAAAAATTAATTCCATCATCTTTTCTTTTTGTATTCCTTTTTATATGACTAAAACTTTCATTTTCTAATTTTATTGTTTTTTGAGCTTGAAAATAATTATCTATTATATTATTATTTGGATTTTTTATTCCTTGATTTTGATAATAATTTTTTTTAATTGAATTATTTATATCATCAGAATTAAAATCATTTTTTATAAAAATTTCTTTACATTGAATTGTATTTTTTGGATTATTATTAATTATTTCTTCATTCATTTCATATATTATTTTTTGATCATTTATTTCTTTTCTTATTGGAATATAATTATTATCATTAGGACTAAATTTCATTAATGAAGTATATTTCTCAGGTTCTTCAAAAATTTTTTTAACAATTTTAAAATTTGGTAATAAGACACTTGTTATATTTTGTCCATTAGAATATGGACAAAGAAATAAATCTTCATTTATACTAAATATTGATTTTATAGATGAAATTAACATTTCTATAGTATAATTTATATCATTTTCTAATTGAATTTTATAATATTTTCCATTATAATAAAAAGATATATTTAATTGCAAATTAATATAAGGTGAAATTGATTTTAATATTGAATTTTGTTCATGTTGATTATTTATTCCTATACTTGATAAAAATTTTTTTGGTTCAATACATAAATCATATCCAGTTGTATTTATTGATTTAAGCTTTGATATTGTATCTTCATTAAGGGATTCTGTATTTAGAATATTTTTTAAATTTTCCCAATTCATTGATGAGATAAATTCCTTATGTTCCATTATTTCAATTATTATTCAAAAATAAATTAAAAGTAAATATTTATTTTTAAAAATTTTGTAAATAATAATATTTATCTTTTAAATTATTTAAATATAATCATTTTATACTTTCTATATTAAAATATCTCTATAAATTATAAGATTTCCATTAACAAAAATTAATATATCAATAATATTTTTAAATAAAATTATTAAACCATAATTCAAAAAATTTCTAAATATAATTTTTTTGTTATCATTTTTAAATTTTAAATGGTTATTCAAGAAATATATAAATAATATGTCTGAATCTAAGTAATAATACCAAAATTTTTGTTACTAAAAAATACAAAGAACTTCCTTGATCCTAATTAATTTCTCTTAAATACCAAATTTATAAACGTTCTTACACTCACTCTTTAGATATTTCTCCAATAGGAAGAATATCAAACATAAATGTGTTTATTTTCCCTAATTAAAATTCATTTTTCCAAATAATTTCCAAAAAAAACACTTTTACAAAATAATAAACTAAAAAATTCATTAATACTTAAATAAAAGAAACAATGAATCTGAAAAAAAATTTTTATGTAAAACAATAAAATAAAAAAAAACTCAAATTTAAAAATTAAAAACCATTTTTAAAAAATTGATTAATTTTTTAATTCAAATTAAACAAAATTAACCAATGAAAATTCACTAAATTAAATAATAATATATTTAAAGAAAACAAAAATTTCAATTTTCAAATAAATTATGGGAAGAGCTAAAAAAACTTCAAGAAAACCAGCAAAAAAAACATCAACAAAACAAAAAAAAAAAGTAAAGAAAACTACTTTAAAATCAAAGAAAGTTGTTGCAAAACCAGTTGTTGAAGAACCTGAAAAAGATGTTCAAGTTACTGAAGAAAAAACTACAACAAAAAAAACTAGAAAAACTGAAAAACCAAAAACTCAAAAAACTGGAAAGAAAAGTGTTAAAGGAACTGGTAAACCTAAAAGTAAAAGAACTAGTCATCGAAAAAACAAAAATAAGTAATAAATTTTGTTTTTTTTGATATAATTATGCTAATTAATATCATTGAAAAATTATTTTTAACTTTTTTTTTTTTTTATTTTTTTTTGTTTTATTTTTTAATTTTAGTTATTGGGAATATGATATATGAATTTTTATTTTTTTATTTCTTTTTCTTTTATATATTTAAAAATATAATTTATTTGTTGTTTTGTTAATCTATTTTCAGCATTTGGAATTAACTAAATTTATTAATATTATTCATACTAAATCTAATTCTAATATTGTTTTAGGTTTAAAATTAATAATTTTTAATTTCTCTTCAGGAGTAATTGAATAAGAATTTAAATGTTCAATAAAAGGGGAAATTTTTTCTAATGGCATTAAAGTATAATTAGAATATAAAAAGCTAAATAATTATAAAAATAATACTTAACAATATCTTTCTCAAAATTATTTTCAATTTTATTTTTTTCATTATAATCATCCATATATTTCATAAAAAAATAAACTTCATCATTTAAAATAACTTTCTTCGATTTAATATTCATTAAATTTTATTAAATAACAAAAAAAAAAAAAATAAAAAAAAAAAAAAATAAAATTTTTATACTTAAAAAAAATCATTATTTAAATTAAATTAAAGGAAAAAATAAAATATAAAATGGATGCCCAAATACAAAACGATTATAACACCGCCAAAAATATAGGAAAGCAATTTTTAGAAGTTTTTCTTAAACCAGGTGTTAATTTTTCAAATTTTTATGGAAATGATAGTATATTAACATTTGAAAGTGATGTTTTTATTGGAACTCAAAATATTGTAAATAAATTATCGACTTTAAATCTTAATTCAAATTTCACTAATTATGAAGCTCAACCTAGTGTTCAAGGTATTTTATTATTTGTTAGTGGAACTTGTTGCTTACCTGGTGAAAGTAATCAACTTCCTTTTATGAGAATTATCTTTTTGGCTAATGCTAATGGATCTTATTATGTTAAAAACGATATTTATAAGATTACTTTTGGATAAAAAATATTTAAATATTTTATTTTAATGAAGAATTGTTTTTTTTTTTTTAATAAAAAATTTTTTTTTGTTTTTTTTTAAAATTTTATTTTTTTTGTTATTAAAATATATTTAAATATTTTTTTTATGATAAATTTTAATTTAAAAGATTTTAAAAGACTTAATTTTTTTATTTAATTTTGTTTTTGTTTTTTAATTTTTAAAGTTATATTAAAATAAATAAGAAAAAAAAATATTTTAAATTAATATTAAATTTTGTTATTAATATTCATTTAAAATTAATTTATCTCATTTATATAAAATTTTTTCCAAAAATCATATTTTCATTTATTTAAAGTGAATTTTATTTTATTCTTTATTAGAATTTTTCAAATCATCCTTATCATTATTAAGATTATTACCATTATTATTTTCCTCATTGACTGCTTTATTTGATTGAGTTTTATTATTTTCTCTTCTTCTTTTTAAAAAATCCTTTTTAAAATTTTCATTAAAATAATGAGCATTATTTAAAATATTATTAGGATCTAAACAAGCTCTTAATTCTTTTTTCTTTTTTTCAGATATTTTATATTTTTGATTTAAATTAGTATTATCTACAGTAATTAAATTTTTTTTATTATCATTTTCATTATTATCATTATTATTATTCTCATTTAAATTTACTTTATTTAATTTTGAAGAATGAGTCATAATTTTTGTATAAGTTGATATTGAAAAATAATCTTTTGGATTATCTAATTCAAGTAATTTTAAACTTAATTTCTTTTTTTCCATTTTATTTTTCATTTTACTTTTAAATTAATTTTATTTAATTTTTTTAGAAAAAATATTTTATGGCATCTGCAGAAAATTATACAGATGATAATGGAAAAAATATAATAGATGTTATTGATAAAAAATTAGAAATATTAACAAAAGAAAAAGAAGAAATAGAAAAAAAATATGGAATAGATGAAAATTTATTAAATTCATTTTCTTTTAATGGAATGTTACCTCAATTTCCTCCTTCATTAACACAATCAATTCCAAAAACTTCAAAAATAAATTATGAAAGTTTAACAAAAATAGAAGAAATAAAACCAAAAGAAATTAAAAGTAAATATAAAACTCCAGAAAATTATCTTGAATCATTAAAATATGAACCAGAATTAAAAGATGTTTTTGATAAAGAAACTTATGAACCAACTTATATTTCATTAAATAATTTAAAATCAAAACCTTCAAATCCAAAAACTTATGATATAACTCAATTTGTTGATGAAAGTATTAATGAAGATTATTTTAATGAAATTTTACATGAATAAATATAAAAAAATGATAATAAATAAAATATATTTAATTCAATTTTAACTTAATTTTTTTTAATTACTTAAAACAAAAATTTATAATATAAAAAATTAAAAAAAAAAAAATTTAAAAAATTTTCATTTTATCCATTTTCAAAAAAATAAAAAATTTAAAAAACCAAAACTTCAAAAATATTTAAATATTTTATTCATCTTCCTTCTTATCTTCATCACCTTTTTCTCCATCATCATTTTTTTCTCCTTCTTCACCTTCTTCTCCAGGTTCCTTAGGAGGAATAGTAGGTTCAGGTTCATCAGGTAAATCATCTAAGTCAACTGGTAATTTAGGAAAAGCTTTATAATTAAATGTTCCATCATTATATGTATCAATAAATTTGAGTCCATTACCAAAATAAAAAAAGTAACTTTCTTTCCCAAAATAAAAATTATAAGCACCAGGCCAAATTAAACTTTTAACACAAATAATACCATAATCACCTTTATTATCTTTTTGTTCAGTAGGATCAAAATCAGGTTGAGTTTCATCTAATAATTTAATATAGGGATTAATATAAACTTTATCTTCATATACTTGACTCAATTTCCATGATGGAATTTTAACATTTGTTAATGAATTACTTTTTATAGTAATATCTTCAGTAATTGGTTTAATTCTTTTTTCAAATGGATCTTTTTCTTTTTCTTTTTTTGTATATTCTTCAGGATCAGGAGCATCTTCAGGTACATTAATAAAATGAGAAACTCTTCCTTGTTTTAATATACTTGGAGGATAATGAATCCAATTTTTCATATCTAATAAATCATCATGTTTAAATGGTTTTGGTTTTTCATTTGGAACAAACATTTTAAATGGATTTTCAGGATCTTCAATTGTATAATGATTAAGTGAAGGTACTAATTTTGTACCATGATAAATTCTTGCTATTTGACATCTTAAATAATGTTGTTCTTGACCATTGAAATGTGGATTACTATAAATTTGTCTTTTTAAATCACCTGTAAATGCATATCTAATTTGTCTACTTGCTATAATTTGACTTGGTTTTACATCAGGTAATTCAACCCAAGGTTCACTTAAATCATTAGTAACAAAAAATACATCTCTATTAACACCATCTTCTTTTCTTTTTTCCATATCAGGATCTGAATTATCTTCAGCAGGAGGATCAATTTCAGCAGCTTGTGCTATATAATAATCTTTTTCAGTACCATAAATTTTACCAAAAAAAGATATTTGACCATTTTGTAATAAACCAGCTAAATTTCTTAATGAATTTGTTAAAAGAAATGATTCTTGTTCACCTAATGATACACCAGCATATGATAATTTTTGAAATATTGAATGATAATCTGCTATGAAATTTACTGCTGTTATTGGAGTCGCTTCACCATCTGGTTCTTCTGGTTTTTGCATTAATGGTTCTAATAATGTTTTTAATGGTTTTATATTTTCTGAAAAGGATTCTAAAAATTTTAAGAGACATTCTCTTTTTGATTCATCGTTGAAGTATTTTCCTGAATTTTTTATTTTTAAGGCTATGTCCTCGAAACGATCCATGTAAAAATCATCATCGTTTGTTTCTTGCTTAAATTCGAACATTTTTGATAAGAGATTCAATATGTTTTCATCTGAAATTTGGGATTTTATTTCTTCTAATTGGGTTATTAGCTCTTGGAACTGGTTTTCAGTTTCCATTTATTTATTTAAATTAATATTTATTAGTTTTAATTATATTTTATTTTTTTTATTTTATTTTATTTTATTTTGTTTTATTTTTAATATTTCTTTTTTATTTTGAATATTTAAAGAGATTAAATAATATAAAAATGAATGATGATAGGAAAAATGATTCTATGTCAATAATGAATAATCATATTAGTAAAAAAACAAAAAAAAAAGGACCATATTTATTAGGACAAACTTTAGGAGAAGGAGCATTTGCAAAAGTAAAGGTAGCAACTCAAATACATACTAATGAAAAAACAGCAATAAAAATATTAGATAAATCTCGTTTGTTAGAAGATGAAAGAGATGTTCAAAGATTTAAAAAAGAAATAAATATATTAAAAAAGCTCCATCACAAAAATATAATTCAACTATATGAAATAATGGAAAGTAAAAAAAGTTTATATATAGTAATGGAATATTGTGAAAAAGGAGAATTATTTGATTATATAGTAAACAATGGTAAATTAAATGAAAAAGAAGCATGTCGTTTATTTCAGCAAATAATAAACGGAGTAGAATATTTGCATCAACAATGTATAATTCATCGTGATTTAAAACCAGAAAATATATTATTAGATAATAATATAAATATTAAAATATCAGATTTTGGTTTAAGTACATTCTATAATAAAAATACATATTTACAAACACCATGTGGAACACCATCTTATGCTCCTCCTGAAATGTTAAATGGAAATGCATATAATGGAACATCAAGTGATATTTGGTCATGTGGTATTATATTATATGCTATGTTATGTGGGAGTTTACCTTTTGCTGAAAGTAAAGAAGATATTATTTGTAGAAAAATTTTAAGTCATGATTATATTATTCCTAATTTCTTATCTAAAGATGCCAAAGATTTATTAAATCATATTATGAAAATTGATCCTTTGGAAAGATATACTATTCAACAAATTAAAAAGCATCCTTGGTTTAATTTAGTTAAACCACATTTAATTGGAGGTATTACTATTGGAGTTAATGAAATTCCTGTTGATGAGAATATTTTAGATATGGTTGAAAAATATAATTTTGATAGGGAAAAATGTAGACAAAATATATTAAATAATAGATTTGATTCTATTACTTGTGTATATTATTTGTGCTTGAAAAAATATATTAGAGAAGGTAATCAATCTGTTAGTGATTTAACTAGTGATTTATTTGAACAATTTTTAAAAGAAGATTATTTAAGAATTAATAAAAAAACTATTGTTAAGGAAAATGATATTAAAAGACCTAAAACTGCAAGAACTAATATTAAAAATATTATTATTAAAGATGATAAATCTACTATTGAAAATGAAGATAATAGAATTAAAAGTAATGGTCAAGTTGAAATGTTTAAAACTCAAGCTGAGACTGAAACTAGTTTAAAAAGTAATAGAAGTTATATTAATAATGAAGATAAAAGTCAAGAAAGAAAAAAAGATAAGAATAAGAAAGATAAAAGAACTGAAACTCCAGTTTTAAAAATTGAAAAAGAAATTAGTAATAAAAGTCAGAAAAATTTAAATTATATTCCTATTTTAAAAAGTGAAGGAATGAATCACAATAAAAAAATCATTAATGGAAATAATAATATGAAAAGAGATGAAAATGAGAAAGAAAAAGAAATAAATATAAAAGATAATAATAGAAAATTTTCAGGTAATTCTTCAAACAATAATATATTTAAATCAAAAAAAATTGATCAAATAAAAACTAACTTAAACAAAAATAAAAACTCCTTTAACAATTCCAACCCAAAATTAATAGTAACAAATATAAATGTAACAGTAAACAATAACAATTCTCAAAATAAGCAAAAAAACAAAATCCAAGATTTTAGTTCCTATAGACAAAATTGTACAAATAATTTAAATTTAAGAACAAAAGTGAATAAAAAAAATACAAATATAGGATCAAGTACCGAATTATCAACATTAATAAAAAAGAAAATAAAAGAATTTTCAAGAAGTATAGTAATCCCAACATTAAAAGAATCAAATAATATAATAAATACACAAAATAACATAATAAAAAATACAGATTCAATTTCAAAAAAAGAGAATGGAATTGAAATTAAAAAAAAAGATAAAGACAATTTAAATATAATAATAAACAAAGATTTCCAAAAAGAAAAAAACCAAATTAACAATTATACATTAACATATAAAGACAATAACAAATCGATAAATTTTGAAAGTAAATTTTTAAATAATACAAATCCAAATAAACAAAATGGAAATGAATTTAATCAAAAAAGTGCTTTTGAACAAAGAGAAACTTATAGAACATATAGAAATGATGTTAAAGAAGGAAGAACTGCATCACAACATAAATCTTCTCCTTTTCCATTAGATAAAATTTCTTTAGATAAAGATGATGATGAAAGTTTATTTTTAGATGAAGAAAAACCTGTTAATGTTTTAGATTATATTGCAAGAAGATTAGTAGCAAGTTCATTTTGTGGAAGTTGTAATTTTCAATCTTCTCAAACTCAACAAAATAATTATCATGATATTAATTATAATCAAATTAATAAAAATGAAAATTCTTTTAAGAGTTTAATTTCAATTTTAAATCAGAAATTTAAAAATTTTATTCTTAAAGAAGATTTAGAATTTTATCAAAATGATAATAATACTAATTCACAATTAAATATTAAGAAAAATTTCAAAAATGAAAATTCAATTATTGATTATAATATGGGAAATACACATTATAATAAATTTTTAGATATTTCTACAAATTATGATCCTGGTTTAGATTCAAGAGGTGAAAGTTCAGTTGAAAGATCTTTATCAATTAAATCAAATGAGTTTAGAAATTTTTCTTTCTCTCCTGAGAGAAAAGCTAAAAATGTTTATGAACAAAATAAACTTCCTTCACTTAATTTAAATTCATCTTTTAATGGAAATATTTCTACTACTAATTTAAATAAAATTAATGGAAATCATATTGGAATTATTTCTGAAGATGAAGAATATGAATTTTTAGATAAGGAAAGAATTAAAAAAGGAAAAAAAAATAAAAAATTTTATCCTTTTGCTGAAAAGAAAGTTACTATCAATTTGTCTATGACTCTTAATAATACTGTTAAAAAACCTTCTCAAAATGTTTATAATACAAGTAGTGGGAATTTACAAATTAAAAAAAAAAATAAAAAAAGGTAATTTTTTAATTTTCTCAAATTAATATATTTTTTGTTTAATTTTTTGTAAATTGTTATATTAATTTTTTAAATATAGTAATTTTTTAATAAAAAAATAATTAATAAAAACGATTAAATTTAAAACACATAAATGAAAAAAACAACATTAATATTATTTTTCACATTAATATTCACAATAATATTAACAGATGATGAAAAAACAGAAATAATAATGAATAAAAAAGAAACAGCAATCCAATCAGAAACAATAGAATCATCAGATACAAAAAACGAAAAAATAACAAAAATTTTTTCAGACATAATATTAAAAGGAAATATAAATGCAGATGAAATAATAACAGATAAAATAAATATAATAAATGAAGGAATAATAAAAGGAGAATATTTAACAAATGAATTAGAAACAGATTTAATAACAGCAAATGAAGTACATACAAATAAAATTTCTGGTATAAATGGTTTTATAGAAATAAATGGTGATTTAATAATAAATGGACCAGAAGATAATGAAAATAATACAATATCCCAAAATATAATTTTTACTAATCCTCCAAAACAAATAAATAATTTAAATGTAAAAAATGATTTTTACAAAGTAAATGGAATAAAACAATGGACATTAATATCATATGATGATTTTTCCTCAAATGAAAATATAAAAGATTACTCATATCAAAAATTAATGTCATGTAATGATAAAAATGAAAATTTATTCATTGGAGGATATTGTTTATTAAGTAAAGAAGAAGTATCTAAAAAATTTATTATTGGATATTCACATGAAACAATAAGAATAAAAGCATCTTTTCATATGTTTGATAATTGGAATGGTGAAATGGGTTATATGAAAATAAATGATCAAATCGTTTGGGCTAAAGAAGGAAAATCAAATGAAAAAAATGGAATTAATATTTGTGGTGGTGATTATAATGATCCTGCTTTTAATTTAGGAATTGATGTTGTTGTCCCTCATAATGAAAGTGAAGTTATTGTTAGTTTCGGATCTACTTTAGATAAAGATCCTTGTGAAGCTAGTTATGGTTTTCAAGATGTTATGTTATATATTAAGTAAAAATAAAATTTTGTTTTTTTTTTTTATTTTTTTTATATTTTTTTTTAAAATGTTTTTTGTTTATAGAAATGCTAAGAAATATATTTTTTTAGGGAATTAAAATTGTTTTTTTTTGTGAATCTAAAAATTAAAAATGCAAAATTATCAAAAATAAAATAAAAATTATAGAAATAAAAATTTAAATTCATTGGAAAAATACAGATATGAAAATTGAAAAAGATAATATTCAAAAATCAAATGATATCAAAAGAAAAAAATAAATAAATTTTCTGGAATTAAATTTCATCTTTTATATAATTTATAAATTATTTTATTGTTTTAAAAACAATTTCATATTTCAAATACTCAAACACAATGAAAAGAAAATCAATATCAATTCTTTATGTATTATTTCAAAATACAAAATTTATTTAACTTCAATTTTTTATAAAAAAAATTTAGAAAATAAAAATAAAATTTAATTACTAACTTTTATTAGGATTAAATCCATATGAAATTATTTGTAACAATTACAAAATATTTCTAAATAATTTAAATATTTCAATATTATTTTACTTTTTTTTTTGAAATTTGTATTTTTATTTTTTTATTTAATTATTATTTTTAATAATTTTTCCAAATTCTTGAAATATATCTTTTTTATGATTATCATGTATATGTTCAATAAATGACTCTGTTGTTAAAAAAATTATATCACATTTTTTACAAATATAACCTTTAGGATTACATTTTTCAATATGAATATTATATTCTTCTGGATTATCGAATATTTTTTTACACTTTTGACATATTGGTTTAATAGAATTTAATTCTATTAATCTATTTAATCCTTTATTTATTATAGTTTTTAAAACTGAATTACAAGATATACATTTTTTATTTTTTTTTTGAAATTCTAATGAACAATCTTTACAATAAAATTTATGACAATTTAGGCATTCAAATATATCTTTTTTTAATTTACCACATACTAAACAAGTAATTTCTTCTTTAATTCCTGCTTCTTCTAATTCTTCTACCATTTTTTTTATTTAATTTTTTAACTTTTTTCAAATTATTTTTATCTATTTAAATTTTATCTTTTATTTATTTAAATACATATTTATAATATAAAAAAAAATGAATTTTAATATTATATTTCATCTAAATGCTTTCTTCTAATTAAATTTTCAGTATTTTCAATATTTTTGGAATTATAATACATTTGAGCATTTTGAATTTTTTTATTTAACGTTGTTCTTACTTTATTTTTTTTATTATAAGTTAAATTTACATTAGCATACTCATTTACAGATTTATTATTTTTATTTATAATAGGTAAAGAAATATTTTTTAAAATAGTTCCATCAATATCAGAAGTTCTATTTAAAAATTGTTTAATTAAAATATTTCTTTTACTTAAAAGATACTTACTTTGATTTTTTTGAAAAGGTGTAGGTTTTAATTTCCTAGTAAAAATAGCATACCTTTGTTCTTCACTAGTTATATAATATAAATTTTCATATTTTTTCTTTTTTTTAACTATATTAGTACTTCTTTTCTCAATTGGAACTGCATTTGTAGAATCTAAATCATTTAAACTATCATATATTATTTCATTATATGTAATTTTATGTTTTTCATTAATTCCAGGTTCACTATAATCAATTGTAGTTAAATTAAATAATTGATTTGCTGCACTACTTGTTGTATCAATTTTTTCTAATAATCTTGCATTTTTATTTGATTCTGTATTTAATCTTCTCCAAGATAAACTTTCACTTAAACTTTCAAAAAGAATTTTAGCATTACTAAACATTTTTATTAAATAATATATTATTTATTGAATAGAAATTATAAATAAATAACTTTATTTATAAAATTTTTTTATTTAACTTCTTTTAATAATTTATTAATATTTTCTTTATCATATTGTATTTCACATTCTTTAAATTGAAAAATATGTTTAGGAACACTATTTCCATTTGGGAGTTTAAAATCCTTTTTTTTCATTTCTTCAAAAAAAGGATGATTAAGTGCTTGATAAGGTGTTAATCTTTTCTCAGGTTCATAAACTAATAATTTATCAACTAAATCAATAAATAAAAGATCATCAGTTTTATCTTTAAAAACATCTTTCCATAATTTATGAGGAATATTAGGTAATTTAGTAATATGAACTTTAGGATTCATTTCATTAATTTCTTCTTTACTTGGTGTACCTAATATTTTAATAATTTCATATAATTGTTCCTTTGCACTTTTCCCAGGAAAAATAGCACGATTTAATACTAATTCAGCAATGACACAACCAATACTCCAAACATCAACTTGACAAGTATAAAAAGTAGCTCCTAAAACTAATTCAGGAGGTCTATAATATCTACTACAAATATATGATATATTTTCTTCATTTTTTACTAATTGTTTAGCACAACCAAAATCACATATTTTTAATGTATAATCTAATGGATCTATTAATATATTTTGTGGTTTAATATCTCTATGACATATTCCTATTGAATGTAAATATCCTATTGATTTTAACATTTGATATGAATATACTTTTAATAAAGATGATGGAAATTTTGTTCCATGATGCTTATTTTTTGATATTAATATTGATAATGTTTCTGGAACGTAATCCATTATACAATTTAAAAAAACATCATCGTTTTTTGCTTTTGGAATATTTGCTTTTGTGTAATAAAATGATAGGAGTTTTACTATGTTTGGATGATTTAATTTTTGCATTATTGATAATTCTCTATTTTTATATCTTCTATCTTGGAATACTTTTTTTACTGCTACTTTTTCACCAGTTTTTTTTATTTTTGCTAAAAAAACTTCTCCAAATGCTCCTTGACCTACTATGTCTTTTTTATCAAATATTAAGTCGTTTTCTGTTAATTTTTGTTCTTTTTCCATATTATTATTTGAATTAATAAATTATATGTTATTTAATTTATTTAATACATTTATTATTTGAGTTTTTTTATGTAATGTTTTTATTTATTTTTACTATTTTAGTAAATCCTATTATTATATTATAAAATTCTAAATATTAAAAAAATGAAATGAAAATTAGAATAAATTTACAAAATTAGGTTTTTATTTATTTTTTTGATATTTTTAAAATGTTTTATTTAAGATTAAATCTGTTGTAGTATATAAATCAAGATTACTTATTATAGAATAATTAACTTCTTTAATAAATGTTTAATTACTATTTTTATATAACATTAAATTTCAATTAAATTTTTTTATCAATTTTTTTAAATATAATTTAATCATCTACATATATTGGTATAAAAATAAAATATAAGCATTTTTAAATCTTATATTTTTCCTTTTTGATTGATAATATTCTTGATAACAAACTTTCAGTAAAAAATTTGAATGAGAATCTTTTATTATGTAAATTCATATTATTTAATATCATAATTTACAATTTCTAAATAAAATATTATCTATTAGAATCTTTCATATTAACTATTAAAAAAGAATAGTTAAAAATATTTAGAGAAAAATAAAATAATATATATTAAAAATTTTATTAAATATAAGATAAATGAATAATGAAAGAGAAGGATGGGAATTTAGAAAAAGTACAATTGAAACAAATTCAAAAGATGAAACTCAAAATAAAGGAAATAAAAAAAATAATTATAAATATAAAGATAATGAAAGAAATTATGAATATGGTCCATATAAAAAGCATATAAAAAAAAATGAATATGTTGATAAAGGAAGAATAAATAATGAGAACCCAGTTTATAAAAAAAATCATAAGAAAAAAAGGGAAAATTATGATATTAATGATAGATATTCAGAAAATATAGAAGAATTTGATATTAATAATCAAATTCAACAAGATGAAAGAACAAAACATAAAAATTATACTCAACTTCAGTCAAATAATACAAAAAAAAATTATTATAATCATAATAACAATAATCAAATAAATAATATAAACAATAACACTAATTCAAATTTAAATAATTCAAATGAACAAAACCAACAAAAAAATATAAATCAATTTAATTATTATCAAGATAATCAAATAAATAATTTAAATTATATAAATAATAATAATAATAATAACAACAATAAAAATGGATTAATAAAGAATTATAATCAAATATTAAATCAACAACAATATCGTAAATTTAATAATATAAAACAATTCAATAACAAAAATAAAAATAATAACTCTAATTTAAGTATGACAACATCAATGATTCAAATTCCAAGTGGAAATTCATTAGATAATCAAATAGAACAAATATCAAATTTAAACACTGAAAATAGTACAAATACAAATTTATCAATGTCATTAAATTCAGATAATTTATCATCAAAAAATCAATCATATTATTCAAATTTATCATGTGCTCCAATTTCAAATTATGGAAATGATATATTTATTAATAATATAAATAAACCAATACCTCCTTCATATATTAGTGAACAAATGTATAATTTTAATAGAATTCCAATGAATATTTTTAATTTACCAATGAATCATGTTAATATGGAACAAAATGGTATGTTTAATTATCCTCCTTTTACTATGAATTCTATTAATCAAAATAATAATATGATTATTAATAATAATGATAATATTAAAGAAAGTAAAAAGAAAAATAATATTTTAGGAAAAAATAAAGGAAATAGAAGTAATCAAGGGAATAAAAATTTAATTCCTAATAATAATAATAATACAAATTTAAATTTTAATAATACAATTAATAATGGTTTGTTTATTAATCAAAATCAACCAGTAACGCATTATAAAAAAAATATGAATAAAAAATTAGGTTTTAGGAAATTTAATAGTGATAAGAATATTCCTTTAAATAATTTTTCATTTATACCTCAAAAAAATATAATAAATAATAATAAAAGTATAAATCAACAAAAAAAAGATTACATTTTCCCTTTTAATAATTTAATTTTAAAATTAAAATTACCAAATGAAATTGAATCAACAGATATTATAAATATAAATTATCTTGAAGCTGATTTTCATAATATAATGCAAAATAAATGTTTAAATTCAATAATAAATGAATCAATTTATAATAAAATAATAATGTCTTTGGAATTAGCAAATACAATTTTTTCAAATGATATATCAAAATATGAAAGAATGAAATTGGATAATTTAATAAATTATTATAATAGTCAAAAAGATGATGATGTATTAAGTAATTATAGTATTGAAGATATATTAGAATATAATAAATATTATGATATGATTAATGATATTAAAATTGATAAAAATGATATTAAGAATTATGAAATACTTAATTATACTTTTTAAATGATGAAATGAATAGAATTTTAATATATATTATAAATTTTAAGTATTTATCTTTTAACTAAAAATTATTTAAAATAAAATATTTTATTTTTTGAATTAATTAGTTAATATATATACCCAAAAACAAAAACTATATATTAAATTAATGAAAAAACTTTTAAAAAAAATTGAAAATTTTCAATTTTATATTTTAACACATGGAAAAAGTAATGTTGATTTAATAATAGATTAAACATTTTTATATTTTTTTTTTTCCAAAGTTTCATAATCTTTAAATAAATAATAATTTCAATTTTAATTATTTCATTATCTCCTGTTTGAGTTCTTTTTTTGTTAGTATTAATTAACTTAATTAATAAATTATTTTCAAATTTATTTTATTTAAATTCAATATAATGAAACAGTATTTTTTCTACAAAACTTTGAAAAATGATGTTAGATTATATTTTTTCTTTTACATATTAATTTATTTAATTATGATTTTTGTTATTTAAAATAAATAAATTTAATTTATTTAAAAATTATCTTCAATCATATATTTAATTTTTTTCAAAATATAAATAAACCTCAAATTTATTTAATTTTAACCAACTCTTGATTCATAAACTTCTGTGCAGTATTAATAATATCTGGTTCAGCAGTTGTATTACATATATTTTCTAAATAAGTAGTAATATATGAAACATAAGGTTTTAATATTTTTTTCCCATCACTTTGATATTCAATAATCCAAATAAAAAGTTGTATCATTCTCTTATGAATTTTATGACAAGATAATTCTAATCCTTTTAATAATTTAGGAATATCATCTGGTTTAAAATTTAATTTCATTTTAAGAGATTCTACATTACTTCCAGGGAAAAATTGAAGAATAAAAACTAAACATTGACAAGCCATTTCTTGAACATTTACATTTTTATCATTTCCTAATAAATCAATACATAATTGGAAATTTTTAGCAACATTTTCAATTTTACTTTTAAAGTTTTTATTATATGAATCTAAATCAACTTTTGATGAATAATTTTTTCTTTTATAATCTGCAATTTTTTCTATTAATTCATTAAATAATTCAAATACATAATCCATATAAATTGATTCATCATCACTTTCTAATCCTTTTGAAATTAAATAATTTACTTTATCTATTAAACCTAATTTTATTATTTCATTGAATCCAATATCTTTATATTCTGTAAATATTATTAATATTTTTATAATGTTTAAATTAGTTGAAAAATCTTTATTTTTCATTAATTTAAATATTTCATCTATTATCTTTTCTGATATGTAAATTCCCATAAATGTTTCATCTTTTTCTATTATTAATGACATAAGTGATAATGTTTCTTCTATTATTTCTTTTTTTTTTAATAATTTTAATAAAATTGGACAACATGTTTTTATTAAGTTTCTAATTTCATTTTTTTTTCCTTCAGAATAATCAACAATAAAAGATAAAATATTAGCACATATTGTAATAATAGTAGAAACATCATTTATTTTTATTATTTCAGATAAATTTAATAAATCTTTATAAAAACTATCTAAAATAAAATCACATCTTCCAATAACACTAATTGGATTTTCTGAAAATTTCATTAAAATATTTAATAAATTACTTATTATTTTATCATAATCTTTATTTCCTGCTTTATTTTTAATATATGAAATTATTTGTTTTAAAAAATCAATTGTAAATAATGGACTACTTATTTTATGATAATTTCCCATAATTTCAAATAAATTACAATACATTATTATCTCATCATGTTTATTATCTTTTATTAATAGATTAATAAAATTTTTTGAAAATATTTTAGAATTATCTATAAACATCCTTTCAAAAAATCTTACTGATGTATGTATTTCATTATTTTTTTCAATACGATATTTTTGTAATTTTGTAAAAACATTTTCTCCATATTTAATAATAGTTTTAGGAAAATTTAACAAATAACCAAATAGTAAAATAATTTTAATTTTAATAATATTATTACATTTTTCTAAAACTTTCAATATTGTCCCAATAAAAATATCACATTTATCAGCAAGGAAAATATTTTTAACATCTCTAACAAAAGAAAACAATAAACAATTAATAAGACACAATTGAATATTTTCATTTTCTTTCAAAATAATATTTTCATCATTTAAAATTTGACATTTTTCCAAAAAAGTATTAATTAAAGAAGGTTGATGTCTAATTAAATGTGAAACAGTAGAAACAGCAGAATATTTTAATTCAACATTACTAGTACTATTATATACATCAAGTATTTTATTAGTAAAATCTTTATTACTTGCAAAATACTTTTTACTAACATTTGTTAAAATTGCAATATTTTCAATTGTTTTAATAGTATAAAAATTAACAATATCACCTCTTTTTTCATTTAAACAAAATAAAAGAGTATCTAAATAAATATTACTAATTGACCATTCATTATTATCTGGAGTTTCTTCTTGTGTTGCCACATAAAATAAATATTCTCCTAAAGTTGCAGTTGCTTTTTTCATTAAATCTGAATTATTACTTGTATTCTTTATAGTATTACAAATAATTTCATCAAAATTATAATTATCTAAAGGAACTTCAATTATTGTAGCATATCTTACAAGATAACCAATTATACAACAACATCTTGTTTTAACTTCTTCATTATCTAAATTTTTTAAAAATTGAATAAATTGTTGTATAAAACTAGTATTAATTAAATTATTTGCTAATTCTCTATCAAAAACAATAGTTTCAAAATATTTAAGTAAATTTAATAAATTATCAAAATCACGTTTACTAGCATGAGCATCTAAATCAGTATAAATTCTATATAAATATTGTTCAACTGTTTTAACATCATTAGGTGAATTCATCATATCTTTTAAAACATCTTTTTTCCATGGAACAAAAGGTAATTTTGCTTTATTAAATGTAGTAATTGGTGTATCTTCAATTAATTTATTACCAATAATAGGTTTAATTATCCTATCAGCAGGATTAATAAAAAAGTTTTCAATTTTAGGTAAATCATCAGAACTTTGTATTAATTCAGGATTAATATCATTATATGTTCTTTTATCTTTTTTGAAAACTTTACTAATATTCAAAACAGAAACATTCATAGGAAATTTTGATATCGAAATACTAATTTTTTCAGGTTGTACAACATCATCATCATCAGTATCTTTATCTTGAAAATCAAATTCTTGATCAGTATTTTCAATTTCATTTTTTTTAACACTATTATAATCATCTTTATTTAAATTATTACGAACAATTCTACTTAATCTCATAGCATCAATTCCCTTATTTGAATTATCACTTTTTCCACTTTGAGGATTATTAACACCAGAATCAAATAAAGCACCTTCCCACCAATCAAATCTTTCAATTTCACCCCAAGTTGCTCTATTATTAGGTTCTTTTACTAATAATCTTTTTAAAATTTGAACAAATTCATCTGAATATTTAGTTAATTCTTTTTTATTAAAATCAACATCATCATTTATTATTTTATTTATTAATTTTGCTATATTTTCATCAAAAAATGGTACTTGACCAACTGCTAATTCATACATAATACAACCTAAAGCCCATAAATCACTTTTAAATGAATATTTCCCATCTTCTTGAAATAATTCTGGTGCAGTATAACATGGTGTCATTGCTGTTTTATTTTTTTTTATATCTTTCATTGTCATTGTTGCAACTTTTAATGATTTTTTAAAATCACATATTTTAACATTTCCATATTCATCTATTAATATGTTACTTGGCTTTAAATTACAATGTATAATACCATTTTTGTGAAGGGCTTGTAATCCTGTTAATAATTGGTTACTTATTAATTTTATTGTACGTTCACCATAAAAATTATTTTTATTTTGCCATAAACATTTTGATAAGTCACCTGTTGCACAAAATTCCATTTCCATTAAGAAATAATTATGATCTTCACTAAATGATTTTATATTAACTACACTTGAATTGTTTATATTGTGTACTAAATTATATTCATAGTTATATTTATCTTTATGATATTTTTTATAATATGCTTTTACTGCTATGTATCTTATTGTTCCGAATTTACGAGTCTAAATTATATATATATTTTACTTTATATATTCTTATTGTTTTATCTGAATTTTGATATATTTGCTCATTTAAACTGTAATCTGGACCATTTGACATTTTTTATATATTAAATAATAAGTTTTGAAATAAAAATATTTTTTTTTAATATTTGAATTCTAATATAAAATAAAATTTATTTAAAAAATAATTATTTAAATTTTAAGTGCAAATTCATATATCACAGTATCATAATCTTCTTCTTTTATATTACATAAAAAATAAAATACAATTGACCAAGCAATAAATGCAGATGAAAAACAAATACATATAATTTCTAAAGCCCTTAATTTTTCATAAATAGCTAATGAATTTATAATAACAATAAACATTTGTGGAACAGAAACTAAAAAAACATGAATTCCATTAAGAACTCTTAATATAATTAAACTATAATCAGTACCTTCATAAAATTTATTTTTTAATGCACTTTGAATACCAATAGGAAAAAGAAATTGACTTGAAATTAAATAAACAATAAAATTTTTAATTTTAATTCCTATTGTTAAATTTGGTTCATTATGTAATAGAAAATACATTAAAAAAATAAAAAAATGAATGGCTGCTGGAAGAATAATAAAAGTTAAATCTAAATTTTTTACTTTTAAATTGTCTTTAAAACCTCTTTTGCAATAATATATAATTTGAAATACTCTTTCTCCAATACCAATAGCAGAATTAATCCCTATTGTTGCAAATACAAAACCTGAACTCATTTTAAATTTTATATTTAAATATTATTTTTATATTAAAATCAATTATATTAAAAATATTAGAAAATTATTTTAAATATATAATAAAAAAATAATGATAAAGATTTTAAACAATAAACAGAAAATTCTATTCATATTGCTTTATTTAAATTAAATAAATAAAAATAAGTTTAAAAAAACTCTTATATCATAATTTATTAAAATTAAATAAATATAAATCAATTTTTTAAAGAAGAATAAAAACATAATAT